>LPNL01000007.1:884881-984272 GCA_001749795.1 Hanseniaspora opuntiae
AYTAACTKGTWWTAKTTTAAAAAMGAACAAAAAGAAAGCARATTTTTTATTTTTTTSSTGAATTGGARAAYCGTRACGCGCGTTTCTTGTTTTGTTGGYGTGGCTGATYGTTTARMGATGCWKWTAYWTGTGCATTGTGGATTCGGGTCGGASTTAAGAAATACAACTCAAAAAGCAACCACACTCATCGCCGACACAAACCAAAATATAGAAAAACAGAWTCTACAAARACAAAAAAACAAGAAACATTAGSCAAAACCCCTCAAGCYAATATCATAATAAACACAAGTCATCAATGGCATGGTGTTGCTTAACCTCAGAAAACTAAACGAAATAGATAAGTTTCTCTCWCCTACTCGACTTCTACCTAATTCATACAACACAACAGAAAACAGACTACGARTAACCAAAGCACTAGCCTATTGTTTGAAYTTRRTTATTCCAAGTGTTTTAATTCCTATTTTTATWGTTTAYACRCTMAGCGATMAAKTAYRCACTTATTTAGGGATAATCATTGTTGTGTGTATTTTGACATTGTACGCATTTGCATGCTTTTTTGTTCTACAGTATAGCAACCATGATAAGGAGAAATACTTAATCCAACCGCATATTAAGGTTGAAGACCAAAACATGCCACCTTTCGATAAGTAYAGATTAGAATATTGYACAGAATGTCTCTCATTSAAGATGAACAGGTCATATCACTTTAAGAAGATGGGTGCTTGCATATACAAATTTGATCATTACTGTAAATGGCTAGGCATTGTAATCAACTACAGCAATTATAAAGTGTTTTTGTTGTACACATTTGCTCACACAGTGAATTGCACAATAATTTTTGTTGTTAGCTTGTACAGGCTGGTGAACGTAGATAGGTTCTTTGGCTTAAGCATATTTTTTCTAGCTTTAACGGCAGGGTTTGTATTAGCATTGGTATCCTTGTTGGCGTTACACATTCGGTTTATMATGCGCAATGAGACCACTTTTGAATACTTGAATTATAGATGGTTAAGAAAAAATGATAAGAAAAACTCTATAGTGTATAATCCTATTTTAGTTTCTGATGATAATRGTGATTTARTCTACATTRATATAAGTGAYTGTCATCGAATATTTGATAGAAACTCTCTTTATACTAACATAGTTGATGCGGTTGGTTCACTCAGACTTTGGACCCTCTTCTTACCAACACTAAAYACATTTGATTCTTTAAATCTGGAKGTATCSAAAACTATTGAGGAAAAGTACAGCAAACCAATGAAGAACATTGTATAACAATTTGTAAAAAAAAAAATGATTAATAAGAAAATATATTTTTTAACTATTTATKGATCCTTAGAGAAGAAATTGACTAATTCCAGTTCAGTCTTCAAAGTTTCATATCTATAATTAACTCTTATGTCAGGAACGTTACACTTTTCAATGTCGTTTCCTTCAACACCTGGCTTTTTGAAATCCTTACCAACCCAGTGCTTTTTGATTTTATCTTCAAACCCAGATTGKAGGACAGAATTCTTGGCTAATTCACACATGTCCACATTTGACAATTTGTAAATTTGRGCAGCAACAGAATACTCCTCAATCAATGGTTCTTTAGTGTAGGAGAATTGCAGCGGATCATCAGTTGACAACGAAACATTCAAACCCTTTTTGAAGAACGACTGGAATGGATTCTTATCATAAGTCAAGAACAATGCATTGTTGGACAGAGGAGACATGGCAATACCTATTTGGTCCAAGTAGAATAGATACTGAACAAATGGTATCTTTCTCAACAAAATACCATGGGAGATGGAATGAGCCAATAAGTAAGATGAAATCAAATGYTCAGGATCACCAGCTTCACCACAATGCGGTCTCAAGTTGAATGCATTGAARTTYTTGGATACTCTCCAGTGGTTCAAGAAGGAGATRTTRCTGTATAAGTAATACAAGTARTATGAGTATGGTGGATTGTAGCTATAGTTCCATTTTTGAGGAGGTGGGAACTTYTTCATCAATCTTCTGTCAATCTTGGATTCATCATCTACAGAATCAAACCCAATAACTCTTTGCAAAAAGATGTGTAARTTTGGAGCGACTTTAGGGTTCTTGGTGACCTCRAATAGCGGAACAAAGATGTTGTTCAAAATATCTTGGAAGTTGTCAACAAGGCCAGATTTCTTATAGATATCATACAATCTAGGCACTTGRATCAACCATCTGATGTTKGTGGAGAATAGCTTGTTATTGATGATCCATGAGGCTAACTTTTCCCACTCATTTATGTTTCTACCGTATATACTAACTCTGTACTCCATGTTTTGATACTTTGAGATTTGCAAATCATGCATGACTTCTTTGGTCAAGTCAGCAAGGTATYTACCATTGATRAARTTATCTGTTTTCAAAAAGATYTCTCTYAATCTGGAYTCWCCAACTGGGTTATACTTCAAGTTGAACTTGTCRAATCTRTGGAAAGTATCCTTATGGGCATGCATGTCCAAAGTATCAATGGATAAATCATAAGAGGTTAACTTCAAAGATTCAAATACTTCTTTCAAAGTAAGGACCTTTTCATCTCTGAAAATAACCTCTTCATCACCATGGTGTCTCAATTTATGCTTGATGAATCTCAAAAGATGCTTTTGGTTCATACAAGCAGAGTGATGAACGTGAGTGTCGACCTTTCTACAGTTGTAAAAATCTCTATGTGGATTTGTCTTGTTTTGTTGGATCTCATTGAACTCATTCAATAATGAGTACATAGCCCATCTGGCTTCCAAAAACTGTAATCTTTTAAAGGCAAAGGATTTCATTGGACCATCAGATGAAAGATTGGCAATGAACTCCAAATCAATGTAATACTCTCTAAGAGTAGGAATCTTGTCACTAATTAGTTTWTTGTTGCCGTTTTCTTCCGTTTGGTTCTTGTAAAAGACGACATAAGTACCATCTGCATTCAAGGTGTAATCAAACTCATTGTCCTCGTCTGTGAATTCTGGAATCTTGACCTCATTGATATCAAATGTTTCCCAATCAGGTTTGTTTTCAACTTTGATTTCAGTTTTGGTGGCAGCATCGTAGGAAGGCTTTGGAGGTTCAGGATATATTTCCCAATCATCTCTGTTCTTAGGATTTTGCTCGTTYAATTGAACAGAATTAAATTGATAGCTTTTTCTCAAATCTTGGCACTTCTTTATCTTACTAAATATATCCATTAATTGAAAATGAGAGACATCAGTGAATTCAGATAAAGAGTTAGATTGGTAGCCCATCTTGTAGGAACTCGATCTATCAGTTTTTTTAGGTTGGCTTTCAGGGTTTGTTGTACTAGCTTCTGTGGTGTGGTTGTTGTTAGCATCCAAATGTGTCTTAACATTTCCTGGATGCAACATTGTTAATGATATTGTGTCTGGAAGAGCCATTTTAGCCTTGTCAGATAATCTTCTGTTAGCCAAGCTAGCAGGGTTGACTTCATTGCCGATTTCAYCTTCAACAGACATCAAAGCAGTTTTGAACTCCATTTCTTCAAATTCACCTTCGTTGTCATCTACAGTTTGACTGTAAAGGATGTGCTTCTTGAAGCTCTCATCAATATAGGACTTTTCATCATGGTAATCAAAGCTTGAAGTGTTAGGTTTCATTTGCTGAGAAAGACCTTGTAAAGAAGGTTCTTCATTAGACTTGGTTGGAATCAATGAAGGTGAGTGTGATGGCAGATTGCGAGAGTTAACTTTACTTAAGGATTCATTGCTCAATGCATCATCAGCATTGTTCTTAATAGTAATGGGCATGTTTACAAGCTAGCTTTTGTTTAGGTTTTGATATAATTATTGTATATAGTGTGGTAGAAACCAAAAGAAAAATAAAAATAAAGGTAGAAATGTGTTAATGACGGGAAAGTTGCATTTCTTTTTTTTTTAAACGKTGCTTCATTAGTTTACCTGGTGCTTTATCTGTCGGATTAGACCCTGRAGAGGTATCAGTCGCTACCATGAWATCAATCTTGAGAACATATAATACGTAACAGCAAGGAGTGTCATTACTGCTGCATTAGCTTCAAAATCAATATGATCGTTGTTCTTAATTCAATGAGCGTTAAAGAAGTRACMAAAAGGASATAAAGAAATACTTATYAGTGCAATAAATTTATATATTTACAGGWAATTACTTTGAAAAGTACTTGGATAAAATGTCATTGATYTTGGAAAAGTTAATATCACTGGTTTCACCATCCACCTTGTGGTATTCCATGACACCTTCTTTGCATTCATTTTCAATGAACTCCTTCATYTCTTGTAATTTTTCCTTGTAATCATCMAGTCTCTTAGTAACTGTTTCMACCTTATCATCATCTCTTTGAATCAAAGGCTCGCCGGTKATATCATCTAAGCCTTCCTTYTTAGGWGGRTTATAGTTCAAATTGTAAGTTCTACCAGACTTCAAGTGGATGTATCTGCTGCARCATCTATCAATAATYAATTCATGAGGAACAGCCATTTCAATAATCATGTTAATGTATTTATCCTTTGAGACATTGTCCTTTGTAAAGTAAAACTGGGTCAATGTTCTAGGAAAACCGTCAAAAATGGTTATTTTGTTTTCGTCATTCTTAATATCTAAGTCCAACTTCTCAATTTCCTTTAATATTAAAGTGGTGATTACGTTATCTGGAACCAAAGATCCGGAGGTAATGTATTTTTTCAAATCTTCTGAATCTTTGTAGTTTCTTAAGATATTACCACTGGAAATAATGTTGAAATTTTCTGCTTTGTTCTTAAGATAAGAAGTGTTACCGGTTCTTAGCTTATTGATCACAGTACCTTTCCCACCACCTGGTGGTGCTATCAATAACAATCTTAAAGATTTTCCTAAATTGTTTAGTTTTGTAGACATAATGTATGATCTCTTGTAGATAAAGCGTCTGTAAATAAAGAGAAACAGAAATGTATGGTTAGAAGGGCATTCTTTTTATTATTGATTAAATAATATTATACATTAGTTGTCTCAAATGATTATATAAGCCTTCTTTGAGAAAAGCAATAGTTGCAAATATATGAATCCCAAGATTGGTTTAAAAAAAAAAACTTCATAACGTTTGTTAATATGTTATATCCGATATTATATATAAAATGTTTATATTTGTGCATAGTTTGCGTTTGTGGCATTCATTTACAAATTGTTATATCCGCTTCTATTTTTTTTTGAAAATTTGTCAAAATGCTCAAAAAGCTCTGTTCTAATTTTCACCCTTGTTTYACTAATGTATATCCTAAGAATCATTATTTAATTTATTTTTTTTGAAAATAATTAGGTTTAATTACAAAAAAATATATACATTTTATATATACATATACTGTTTATAACTATGCAAATAGAARTGTATATGATAGTACCATCAGCATAACTAATCAGCAATATCACACCACCAGTTACCTAAACATACCAAACACTATGACTAATAACAGAATAGAAAAGGTTCGAAAGAAGCCAAAGACCACTATTCCATCCAAAAAATCAAACTTCATTACAAAATACATCGAGGATATGATTGAACTGCCCATTTCAGAGTACAAAGAAGAGCCAAAAAACACAGATATGCTTATATTGAACACATTGATTTATATGGCAAAGTTTCTTTTGTTTTTAATTCCTGTTCTATATTATATCACTTATCATAATAAGAAAACAGTTACCTGCGATGACTATTCTAATTCTAACGGACTATTGTTCAGCAGTAAGACAAACTCATTTGATTTGTATTGTAAAAATGGATATCAGGCTAAATACACTCCAAAAAGTGTGTATGGATTATACAAWAAACAAAAGAAATGTGTTCCTTTACCTATAAACTCCAAAGAAAAGGCTCTCTATAAATCCCTATTAGCATCAAAGAAGATCTATAACTATGAAAATGTCAAAATAAACACCCCATCTTCTGAAATAAATGTCTTATTAAAAAAATTCTTACATGAAAYTTTTAATGAATATCACTTGAAAAATTCGGATAAGTTCAAGTTAAAGAAAATTAATAACTACTATTTGAAAATGGCAAAAGCTAATGATATTCTTCACAACAGAAAGTTGCGTTATTCCAACAAAAAGTCAATTTTTTATAGAAAATTTTGAAAATAAAACATCAGTTTTTATTTATTGTAATTTATTTATCTYATTAGTATAATGCTATATATAATTAATTTTTAATGTACTTATTTCAAACCAAATCCTTCACTTCCTTCGTTAATAGCAACCAAAAATGCTCTCTTCATCTCCTCATAGGTTTTGTATGATGGCAAATCAAGTTGATTGAAGCATGTGTGTGCTTGTGGTAATCTACTACTTGATCCAAAGTCTTTATGTATCGAGAATTTACTCGAACCATTCGATCCTTGTAAGTCTCTGAAACCATTTAGAGGAACTTTACTTGTACCAGTTATAAACTGCAGCAGCTTGGCCTTCTCAACTTGATTGAAAGATCTAACACATCTCCAAAATAGTGATATTTCTGGAGATTGACTAGTATAGTTCACATATTCAGTGTTATTTTTCCAATCATCTACATCTATATCTGGCAATCCATTCAGCAATAATTCTAACTCATTTTCATTGAATATTTCAATCAATTCCTTATCGATTATTGAGTAAAATCCTGTAACTAGATGTTCCAATGGGATTTTGAATGACAATTTCAACTTAAAGTCAATGACCTTCTTAACATACTCCTTTTTGTTTTCTTCCGTTACAGCTATTTCAGATCCATTAGGTATCAAGTCATGGCTTTCATATTTTCCTGARTTTTCTGTTTCAAGGGAAAAAGTRATATCCAAGACATCAGTTATGTCATTTTCCAATATCCATATCAAAGACTTGTAATATTCGGGATCAATACTTTCCATGTCCTTCAAACCTGGATTCTTCCCTATAATTGCTTTATAAATAGGTCTTATAAAGTGACAATCTAGGAAACATGAATCATGTATGGCTTTAGCCATAATCATACCACAAAATTCGTAGTAAGAAAGATGTTTTGTATCAATAGGWACGTTGCTGTTAGGTATGAAAGTATCATTGTTTTCATCACTTACTGGAGTAAACAATGAAAATTCAGARCTCACCATTTGTCTAGATATTAAYTGATACCATTCTCTAGTCAACCCACCGGCATCCACTCCTTCTTCTCCTACAAAKGTAACRTTYARTTTRCCTGTTTTGAACTTAGAGTTAAGATCAGARTACAAAGCATGGAATGAATCAGAGAAAATACTSGATCTRTTAACRGTRAAGTCAACAGAACTATTATCGAAACGTTTCATTTGCTTTAATTTTGTTTTGAAGAAGAATCTCTTATTATCAAAATCTACCGCAGAAGAGTCCAAAGTTAACAAAATTGAGAATGGACCGTTCATTAACTTTGGTGAAGTTCTTATCATAGAATTCAACAAGGTTTTATGCTCAAAAATAAACTGTTTTCCAATTTTTGAAAAGTTGATCTTATTTTCACTAAACAATAAGTTAATCTTACAGTCAATCATAACAGATTCTAATAATGGAAGTAAGAACAATATCTTAGTAACGTTTGATGTATTTCCATTTATTGCCTCAAATTTGTTCAAGTATGTGGAAAATCTAAACCAAAGCTCACTGAAAGGAATTTCTRCGTAGGCTTTGAGTAAGTTTTCGTTTCCAATAGATGATTTCGAATCTGCTTTTTTTTGGAAAAACAAGAAATCAATTATTGTAATATACTTCAGTAAGCAACTTTGAGATGAGTTTGCTGCTGACATAGTAGTCACAATATCATTAGGATCTTCACTTGTTATTATTTCTTTTTCACCACTATCAATTAAGTTAATCATCTCATCCAACTTTTTGGAACAAATTGATGCACAATTTTTACAGAATTTGCTAATCATTTTTATAATGTTGGTGGAATGTTCATCAGTGTTATAATATGTCTCCTTCAATACTTGCAGTGAGTTAATAATATTCTCCAATGTTCTTGTAGTCGAGCTTTCAAAAGAAACAACAGATAATAAAATTCTAAATGTGCTATCCATTAACAATGTTCCCAATTGATCACTTTTTTTCATTTTTTTTAACTGCTTATTTTCAGATTTTTTAGTAACGCAATTACTATGAATAATTGTCTTTACAGTTAAACTTAGAGCATCCATTAACGTGACTTCATTTCGTACAACAGGAATACACAATGCAGTAAACAGGTAATTGATTGGGCAAGCCTTAGAGTTATGACTTTCAGAATCATTCATAGTAAAATCATCATAACTCAAATCAAATCCAGATTCACCATTGATTTTCAAAGAATTCTTGCTGAAGTTATCACCAAAGAACTTTCTGTGTTTTGTAACCAACAAATCTTGATGAGTGGTAGTGAAGAACTTAAAGCATGGAGCATATTCTTTTGACAAGTGCTGTAAACAATCAATACTTTGAGATCCAACATTATCAACAGTACAGTCATTAGACAAAACATATGGCMTGATAGTAAAGGTGTTGGGATTTATTAGTTTATCAATTTTATTGCTGATATATCCATACACATCACTCAAGGCAGTACTGCTGTGTAGACCTTCTGAAATAATTAACAACAACAAATTCAAAAATTCGTTTCTAACTTTCTTGGAATGTTTGCACAAAATGGTAAAGAATTCATGGAATGGCTCTCTCTTTAAATATGGTTGATAAATGAAAAAGGATTTTGATAAGGAGTAAATTGCTGCTCTATCATATAACACAGGTCTGCGCTGTTTCTTTTTCTCTGTATTATCTGTGTATCTACCTTTCTCTAGCAGATCCTTCATTTTCAAGCTCAGCTGATTTTCTCTTGTACTTTGTAAAGTTTCTATTTCTTCAACAAAAGGATTAGGCAATGCCAAGACATCACCGAAGTGTATTTCAGGAGTATTCTTTTTATCATTCAGTTTCATCAAATCTGGTGGACATGAAGTGTGATAATAATTTCCTTGATTTATCRAACATCCAACAATATGTTCAAATAATAAATGTTTTTTCTTTTCAGCTGATGAGGTTTGTGAAAAACTTTCAACATTTAATCCAAAAGCACTAACATCAACTTTAGCTCCATCAATATCTACAACATGACTATTTTCAAATGAAGAAATATCAGAATCTAAACTTAGCTCTGCTTTTCTCTTTGTTCCAATTTGAGGAAGTTGTTGATTACCAGGTAACTTAGCCAGCTTCAAAATAGGATATAAAGATTCTACTATCAAAGRAAAATCCAATCTTGAAAACCCATCACATAACTGATAAGTCAAATCTGTTGAGTAAAATTCTATAACTGGGAACATTCTTTGTATTTCCTCCCATCTTTTTAAAGTTGAAACACTWTCATCCTCAAAAAGAAGATCCAAATTGGCCTTTGACAAAAACAGAGGTTTATTGTTGTTGGTGGCCTCATCGATCTCAACTTCATCATTATTGAATCTTTGGTGTGCTTCATTACTTCCCAAAATATTATCAGTTGCATTAAAGAATGAGATATTAGTATTATAACGACTACTTGAAAACCCTGCTTCGCTTGAAAACAGTCCAAATGCTCCAGAATGACTCAATCTACGATTATTTCTCAATATAGTATTACCAAGTTCAGACCAAGGGAATCTTGTTGCAAACATGTTAAGTACAGAAGCATCAGAGTCCGCATTGTGTGGTGAAATATTGATATTATCAACATCCACCATAAACGAGCCTCTATGTTGTCTTGTTCTCATTGATGTATCAACAAGGTTGGAGTTATGATCATCAATAATGTATTGAGCTACTGCCTCTTCAGAGGAACTGTATCCGCTCTCAGAGCCTTCACTACCAGATAAGTCAATACTTTCATCTTCAGAGTGTGCAAAATCACTATAATCTGTGAAGTCACTGTCATCCCTTAAATAACTGGCATCATCACTAGAGCTAGCATTCAAACCGCTAACAAAGTCTGATTCATATAGTTCTCTTTCGTTTATATGAGCATTAAATTCATCTGCATTGACTTCATAACCAAGAGGATCTTCAACAAAGTTTTCGTTGTCTTCATCATCCTCATCCAATAGAACAATGTCATTATCCAAATAAATCACTCCTTCTTCATCATCAGAATCAAAAATGCTTCTACTTTCAGACTGGCTACTTAAATCATCCAAAACAACATCACCATGAATTATATCAATATCATCATCACTGTTGCTATCAGCATCTTCATCATCACCAGAATAACCATCATAATTTATGTTTTCAGCTCCTGTATCATCCACTAAGTCTAAAGAGTTTTGTAAAGCAGCATCATCAACAAAGGCTAGATCTTCATCTTCATAGTCTTCATCAAAAATGGAGTTTTGATCATTCATCACTTCTTCCTCAATGTCTTCAATATCATACATGGCTAATGCAGAATGTCTGAACATGTTTTCTTCAGTTTTCTCGTGATCAGTTGGATCCTTATTGGTGTCATCTTTTTCATCATCGTCTGAATCGTCTGAAGAACTTCCCTGATCATCTACATGCTTACTACTGTGAGTACCCCTGACAACATGGGAAGAATCGGATTGCTCATTAWTCAGATTGTGCAACGGTTTGCAATTGATAAACTCACTCTTGTACTCCTCAAGTATATTGTGGAAAGATCTTAAGCAAACAAATATTTGCATATTCAGCTCAGAAACATTTGAAGACAGAGAATTATCTAATCTGTTCACAATTAGCGATATCATATTTGGAATATTTAGCTGAATTATAAGTTTCAATATTGTTACCAGTTCAGTTTTCAAGCTTGAAAAGGACAAAAACAAGTCATTTAAGAATAGTATGCATCCATATATTTTTTCCTTGTCAGTATATGTGAGACTGTGATTTCTAATATTCATGTTATCTGGATGAATTACCTTAACTAAACACTGAAGAACATGCTTACGGATAAATATTGAAGCATGATCAGTTTTATCAAGTGGCAGGTTTTCAATCGTTGGGAAATTAACAATTTTTTTATTCGTTAGTAGGTTTTGTAGTAAGAGTTTAGCCTTTCTATACAAATAATGCTTTTTTTCCTCAACAGAATCACGCTTTACAACAGAGGTGTATTTCGCAAATGGTAAAAACTCATGAATCAAAAAGTTAACAGATGTAGTTCTTGGCTCTTGTGATTGACCAACAATATTTCTTTTTGAATAGCTTATTAAATCCAATTTTGATTGCTGATATGATAAAATCAATTCAGTTAAAGTATTTAACAAGAATTTCATGTAGTTGAAAGAGATATTTTTACTGTTGTCAACATCAAAACTAGAATAATTGGTGGCTTCATCTTCACTAATCCAGTCAGTCTTRTAAGTAGCAATCAGTTGAGAAAAAATCAAGTAGACAATATCCGTTTTTGCAGGAATATTCGTAGGTTTCATGCTTTTTCTATATCTGAACAACTTGTGAATTTCATCTCTTAATAATACAGGTTCATCATCAAATTTTCCTATCTTAAAATTAAATCCTTGTTCATATAAAGCCTTTAGTAAACTGGTAYTATCTCTAAAAGCTAAGTAGCTTTTTCTTTGTTTCAACACATGAACTGTGTCTTCAGAATCCAAAGCTTCTTTGGATATAATAGAGCCTACTACTTCAGGATCTTCCAAGCACAATCTACACAAAATTATAAAACTGTTTTGTAAGGTTACTATAAATTTGTCCTTTTGATTAATACCAATACATTTCAGCAGCTCAACTAAAATCTTAGAGTTTATAATTTTTGGAACATTTTCGTAGTCTTCAAGTACATTCAATATACAAACTCTGGCAACAGAACAACCCAATTCAACTGATTTGATGCTCTTACACTTCAAAACAATATCCATAACAGCCAAAACAAATTTCTGATTGAAGTTTCCAAACCATTCAGGATGATATTCTTCAGGTAATTCTATATGTTGCAAATTACTCAAAGAAGTGTATCTGAAGTGACTGTAAAGTGTTTCAAATACAAACAGAAATCCCGGTAATATTTTGTTAGACATACCGTGATTATTGACTTTTTCTGTGAATGTTGATGCAAAAGTCTCAGCAATGATACTTAGTTGATAGCGATCTATATCTGATTTTAATGGTTTCGATAAAAGTAGCCCAATGAATTCCAATATAGGTATCTGGTTATCAGGACTTAATTCTTGGCTTTTTTGACTTAAATACAAAACAAACTGAATGCATATATGACCAAACACACCAACAAAATTGTTACTTTTATTATGTTCAGAAGCATTCTCCATCATATGAGAATAAATTGAATCATAACTTGCGACTAACATTCTTAGCAAAGAGTAAATAGACCCTATACATCTCGGATAGCCAATGATTAGTTCAATAATCTTTTTAGCATTGAAAGAGTAACCATCAAAACTGTCAAAGGAGCAAACTATATTTGCAGTAGTCATTTTTTTGATCCAATTGTGCATCGTTGATTCTTCACCATCGAAGTATAGCTTATCATACTCAGTTACTGCATAATTACAATAAGTATCAAACCATATGTCAATATCATCTTTTTCTATTAGCTCAGCGTCTGCATAATTTAACTGAGATGCATGGTCAATAACAAATCCGGATTGATCCTGAGGTTCTTGAAACATAATGTCTTCAGCCTCTTCAACATATGATGATATATTAGGAACATCACCAACTCTTTGTTTAATAATTTTTTTAAGCCCAAGTGATAGTGAGGTATTGTTTGAATCTGCATAAAGAAGTCTATAGTCTTTAAGTTTATCAAAGGCATTTATGTCTAATCCTCTGTGCATTATGTCAAGATAACAATCTACAATTTTAACAAATGTTTTATCAGTAAAAATCGCATGCTTCAGGATGCCTCCCTTGAAGTACTTTTGATTGATAGTATTAATACATTCGATGTCAGACTGTAACATGTAATTGGTGAACGTTTTAGCATCCTCTTCTGGACTTACATTAATTAATGCAAATATAACAGAATAAAGTTTTTCCTGATTAACCGATAAGAAACATTTGTTTGCCCAAGTTGTCATTTCAAAAAGCAGCTGGATGCACTTAGGAACAAGAACTTCTAGCTGTCTTGGGAAAACAAGTTTGCTTTTCACATCATAAAATTTGAAATCTTTTTGAGAAGCGGTTTCCAAGTGCTTCTGAATAATCTTATCTAAAATTTCAAAAAGCTTGAAATTCAATTTGTACTTATAGTACAAGTTGCAAACAAAGTAATCAATTTCTGCTGAAATTCCTTGATACCCAAAAGGCTGTTTTTTCATACAAGAATAAACAAGAAAAATTGCATGGATGGTTTCATCGATTTCTAAATTTTCTTTGTTAAAGAAATTTAAAATATTCAATAGAGCCTTCATGCAACATTCCATTATCATCAATTGTTCAGTTGTTGAATCATCCGTTGAGCGGGTTCTTTCCATAGAAAATATTCTCAGAAATGATTTAAAAAACATCATCATATTGTAGTTGATATTGGTAACCCAATATCTAATCATGAAAACATTATTGGTGAAATAATGATTAGATTTTTCCCTCTTGACATCCAAAGAATTTTTTATAGTAATGTGATATGGTCTTTGAACCAGAGTATCAATATCTTGTTGGGGTGACAAAGATCTAGCAATTTGATTTTCTTCAACAATAAGTTTAACAACTAAATTGGACATCGATGTGAATATATTGTTCTCACTATTAATTTCATTCATGTAGTTTTTAGCAAAATTTTGACATTTTCTATCAGAGAAGGTTCCATATTCAAAGCCTGTATTTACTAGTGTTTGGAAGTTAACAGACAAAGAGTTTAGCAAGCCGGAAAATCTCATGATTTCTTGCTCGTCATTACAATTTAAAAAGAATGATTCATTTTCGTATCCTGCTTTAAAGCTCTCTAATTTTTTCAATAGACCAAATACTGTAGTTGTAAATGATGAAGATATGGTTTCAAAATCAAACAATTCTGATGATTTTAAGACGTCAATAACGGCAACCTGAGTATCAGATTTCAAAAAGGTTCCTGGTGTTCTCTCATTGTATATTTTCTTGATGATAGTATCACAGTCTAATTTTTCACTTAAATTGGCCCATTCACATCCATATAATGACAAAAAGGCACATCTAATCAGTATTCCTGAATCAGAAGAATCAAAGGAAAAATCAGAGGATCTAGCAATGCCTTCAAAAGATTGTCCTGAATTGGTGAATAAAGAACTGTTTGGAGGTTGCATCAATGGTTCTTCTTTAAAGTTCACCTCTAATGAATTTATAGCATCGGCAAATTCATTAGTCATCATCTCTTGTAGATCCGGATGATATCTGTAAAGCTCATCAAGGTGTTCAGCATATTCTGATTCCATATATTTGATCAAAACTGCTGCTAGCTTAGCATCTCTGTAAGGCTGAAAGAGTAACTTAATGATGTTACTTTCCTTAATCTTTTCTAAGGCAGATTTATTCAAGCATAATGCTGATACTAATTGTGGTAGAGTCAACAGTAAGTTGTCCCATGGCCCTAAGTACTCAGCAAAATTGTTGATAATAATGTCAACAGTGCCAGCTTCTTGTAGAATTTGGTAAATGGTTGGGTCCTTGTTCAATAAAACCTGAACAATGTCCAGGACATATGACAGCAGCGTGAACCCAAAATCATTTCTATTTAAAAGAATCGTGTTAAGAGTGCCCAAAAGCTTTGAGTCCATGAAGTTTCTGATTTTATCTGTTGTGTCTATATCAATGACCTTAAGAATAGTCTTCAAAAATGATCTGATAAAGCTTACTTGCCTGAAGCTCAATGTAAAGTAAACTTCAGTGTAATGCTTGATATGCTTGAACTGATCTTTCGTAGCTAATCCATATTCTATCTCAGTAGACAATCTATCGTGTAATAAAGTGTAACCACCAGCGTTTTCAAATGTGTTAACATCCTCAATTTTTTTCAAACAATTTTTCAAAACACTGGAAACTTTCAACATGGTTTGATATTCATGATAGTCGTATACATTCAGAATATCAACTAGCTTGTATATCAACCCAGCTGAAACTAAAGAATCACATATCGAGGAAACACCTGTTAAGTTTGAAATAACATCAAAGAACTTCATATTGTAAGCCACATCTATGTCATCTGAATTAAGAGCAATTGCCTTTTTAATTCTATCTAATAATAAAAACACTGGACCGTGAGTAGCATTCCCACCAATGCATTTCAATATGTCTAAACACCAAACGTGTCTGTCTGATATGAATTTAAGAGCATAAAGAGCAGAAACTCTGATTTCAGACATCGGAAAGTTGCTAGGAACTTTATGTAGAGGATAGCCTTGTAAAATAAATCTGCAAAGACATTCGAATATACTACCATCCAATTCAAATATAGTGGAAGAAACAGCAGGAGGACTTAATAAAACATTTATCAACCCAACTGAATAGAATTTTAATTGGATATATGGATTTAAAGTATCAAAAATGTTTTGTAGTTTATCTTTGTCATTCTCTAATAAAAAGGTGTTTTGAACTTTAATAGCTTTATTGTCCTCAGGTACAGCAAATGACTTTGCTACATATAGCTGCATACTTATTTCAAACCAATAGTGTTCCGGTATTTTTTTCTGGTTTTTTATCAAATTCAAAAGCTCTTCATAACTTGTGTTTAGCAGCTTTTCATTAGTTATTTTGAAAACTTCTAAATTATTATTGTTCTTTTCGGAATAATATTTAAATGTGAATGGTAGAATTGTATTGGCAGGTGATATAATCGAAGCGCTTTCTGGTATACCGTAAGACTTTGGAGAGCAGTTGGCAAGAAAATCCACTAAATCAAATGAATTTTTCAAGTTGTTATCACAGGAGATATGGCATTGTAAAGCTAATATCATAGAAGTCAACTTTGATCTTAGTTCCTGTTTCATGTTTTTGTCAGGATTCCAAGATCCTACTGATTCGCCTATGTCTATAAGTAGCAATTTCACACATCTTAATTTCACTTCAATATTAGGAGCATTTAGTAAAGCTAAGATTTGATTTATCATAAGGAAATTGTGTCTGTTTGTAGTGTTTTGTAATATGAAAAAAGTGAAGTCCAAGTATTTTATAAGCTTTAATTCTATCTCTTTAGACAAATGCGTTAAGAACCCATCATAGTTTGGCTTTGTTTCGGTTTGTTGAGATGATTGGGTACTTTTTGAACTTGGTAAAGCATTATTTAAATCAGGGATATGAATATCAAGGTTATTCTCATCTATGATATTTTTCAAGTTGTCCTGTATTTTATTTAAAACAGGCATCCAAACCAGCATCAGATCTTGATTTCTTTCCCACGGTTGTTTACAGTAACTGTCTAATTTATCTAAGAAATCATTTTCATCAACTGTATTGGTGAAGTGTTCAATAAGCTCTTTATATTTTTCAGCTTTTTTGGCGTTGATGGCATTTTCAAATGAATTTTGTTCACTGGTATTATAAACCTGCATTTTATTGTGTAGTTTCTAATAGTTCAGTTTCTTGGTTGCTACTCTGTTGATGAATGTTTAACTAACACCTTATTGAAATGAATTGATCTGTGAAAAGCGGGTGGTTCACTGAGATCCGTTTATTTTTTCCATAAACAAAAAATCGAAAAATAGAAAAAGAAACGTAAAAAAAAAAAAGCGATGAACATTGCCATCGATGCCGGTATTACACGTGAAGCCAGCCTATCTGGACATTGAATTCAATAAAAGTACTAAGTTCAATCTTACTATATACCATACATAGCTTATTTGGATTGTTTCGGCGTAGATCCATGGGCAGATGCTACGTATTTTCTGTTTTTTATGTTTCTATAGTGACCTACTTTTTCAAAATTATCTGAGCTAATCTTCATGCTCTTATCGACATTCAGTAGTAAAGGTTTATCATTGGCTGTAGGTCTGTTTTCATTATCATGAACACTAAAATCAGCAACTTTGGTCAGTTTATTTAGCTCGTCAACAATATCTTCTTTTTCACTTTTTTTAACCGCAATCAGAGCAGCTGCATTTTTAAAAGAAAGATGCTCTTCATTAATATTATCAGGTAGCTTCTCCAGAACTGCCGCATTTATTTTTATATCGGCTGCTATTCTCTCTTTTCTTAATTTATTTTCCGCAATTTCCCTATCAATGTCTTCAAAGTCTAAACTATCATCACTTATAAAATCTGATTCCTCCTCTTCATTTTGCTGTTCAGTAGATACAGCTGGGGTTATTGAATTTTTTTTAGTTGAAGATTCCATTGCAGCTTTTTCAATCTTATCATCCAGGTTTATGCTAGGTGTCTTTATTTCGTGTTTAACATGTGTAGCGGCCACAGTACAAGGTCTTTTTGTAGAAGAGTCGGGAGTAGCACTCACTCTATTAGGATACACAGTATCTAAATTCCTTTTTCTCATGCTGTTCATACTGTTCAAATCATTCTCCATAACGTCTTCTGGATTTTCTGTTTTAATTTGTCTAACATCAGGGGAAGCTTGCATGTTTGTTGACACTCTTGAGTTAACCAAGTTGGGGAAAGTATCGGTTTTTTTTATTAATAAACCAGGTGTTTCCTTGTCTTTCTCAGCAGATGTTTTCTTTCCACTTATAAATTCCTTATCATATAGGCAGTTTCCTAAAGAGTTACCAAATAATCTCAAAGCTCTTTTCAAACCATCGGTTATTGCACTCTTCTTACTATTTTCAATAGCTGCTGCAATGTATTTACTCTTTGTGTCGCCAAAGCCAATATCCTCTCTGAATGTTCCGTCTTTCAAAACAATTCTAACAATGCATGAAGATACAATGGAATAATCTCCTTGTGGGGTTCTTTCCTTGTGTTCAATTGTTAGATTCTTAATTTGGAATGACCATCCATTGAAGCCTAAAATTCTGTTTGCCAAATCGATCACAACATTTCCTTCTAGGTAAGCGGTTTTTGTACCACCAGGACCTGGTCTATAAGAAATCAGCGATTGATCCAATTTCTTTTGTAATAAGATCTCAATGTTTGTTTGTTCGACTAAGGAAAACTCTCTTATGTGAATATGAGGCTCAGAGTCCGGATTTCTAGGTTTATCTTCTTTTGGGGGCTGCTTTTTCTTGTTAAACAGAACATCAATTTTGGGGTTATTACTTTCCTTACTTTTAGACTGTTCTGAACTCATTTTTGGTTTTAGTTGTAAGGTATATTTCTTTAAGGTTCTGTAGATAAATTATGTTTTATAGTGTACAAAACGCCAAAATTAACATCCACCAGTAGATGATTGTCCACTAAAAAAAACTCCAACAATTAGACGCGTTTCCCTACAAAATTATACTAATTTAAAAGGTTCGGGCATAGACCAGCTTTTTAACACATAAAAGAAGTAAAACTTTGCAGTAATCTGACAATTAACATATAGTTCTTATAAAAAAGTGTATTTAAAAAGTTGGTATGCCGACAATAATAATTAAGGAACGATCCTCCGCTATGATGTGATACAGATTGTTGGCCATATGATACTGGCTAACCTTCCTTACACAGACTGATATTCACGTGATCTCTTAAAAATTTGCTCTTGACTAGCATTTCTTTTTCCTTTTTTTTTTTAATTTATGCTCATCAGAATGAATGTGGTTTCATTTGTTTTTTTTTCTCCTAAACACACATCTGAAATAATTAAAGGTATGGTTAACACATACCAAAGACAAAACACCAAGCTATCAACTATTTAGTAAGAATGGGATCTAATAACTATGGTCATTATGACTACCAGTTTGATGATCTATTTATCGACCAAAACGATAAGAACTACAGTCATAGAAATTTTGAAAAAGATCACTTCCTAAACTTTATAAAGAATAATCCTACACTCAAAAACATATCCGACAGCAAGATCCTTAAACAAATAAAAACACATGCGTTTGATCAAAATGACGATGAACATGAACACAGTTTAGGTAATAGATACAGTTATGATTTTATATTTTCAAATATCTGCAGAACAAGATTCAAGTACTTAGTCACAAGATTTTTGATAACTTTCAGTGTCTTTATAACTATTTTAGACTACCTATTTTATAAAACATTTGGATTTGACAACAAATTGGAAGGAGAAAATAAAATATTCATTTTGAAACTCTCTAAGGTTGTTTTGAAGCTGATGCTAGTATACAGTTCCTGTCTGCTAATTTCATTAATGAGAAAATCCAACATACACGTTAGCTTTAAAAGAAATAAGAGTATAGTGAAAAGATGCAAGTTGTTCTTGGAATATGAAATAGTTTATTTTATAAGCTTTCTTCTATTGACCTTTTCAACAAACACATTAAACTCTTTATATTCTAATTTTGAAAATAAGCACATCGCAGTCATAGTGATTTTCTCTATCATCACTGTTTACAACGCCAACTGCTTTTATTACAATGTTGATAGATTGACCTTTGGCCAAGGATCGGAATTTTATCAAAATCCACAGCTTTACATCAAAAACAAAAGCACTCAAAAGATTAAGACTAGCTTGAAAGTTGCAGTCTACAGTATACTGGCTTTGACTTTGACTTATGTTTTAACCATAAAAATTGGATTCCACGTTTTCTATGAAATTCTTATTGATGGCGTTTTGATGAATGTTCTAAGACTCTTGTCGTTGAAAAAATCCAAGAAAGATGAATATCTAGACAAGTTCTTTAAGGAAAACGGATTGTTTGAAACCAACTATAGTCCTGAAGATTTGAATTATTTATACAGTAGAAGATTTGATCATCAAAACTATCACATCACAGCAGGAAGCAATAAATCTGAGTTCTCAAACTTGAGCTTTTTAAGCATCAAACAACTATTCAAAATCTTGTTGGTAAATTGCTTGCTATTTGCTATTTGGGAATTTGTTCATTTGGCATTCAATGCTTACTTGTCATTGGGTCCATTACACAAGGGTAAGCTTATTTCATTGTTGTCATTAAGACCTATTGAAACTTTGGTTGATGGGTTGAGAAGTAGAAACAGTTTCACAAAGCTTACTGCTTTCCAGGAGCTTTCAATGAGATCACAAATGGAAATCAAAGATAACTTGGTAGAGAATTTTTACAGAAATCCAATCTATAACAACAAAAGCAACTGGTCAAACATATTGAAGGAATCTCTTAAGGTTATTAAGAACACAAATAACAAAGTCTACGAATATAACATGAAACTCAATTTCAAGAAGGACAATGAGGCATACATGAGCAAAGTGATGGAATTGGAAAAGAAAAAGAAGCTTGATGAGCTTATCCGCTTACAAGAAAGAGAACATTTGTTTGGATCCAATTTGTCTCCTATTGATGATATTGATCTAGTTCAGATGACCAGTGAGTATAACAAGAAAAAAGATAACATATTAAGGCAAAAAACTTCCAATAATCAATATAATGATGTCAATATTCACTCAGAGCAACCTGTGGAAAATATGGAATATTTGGAAGGAAACTTTGTGTTCAAGTACATATATCCTAGAGTTAAAGGGTTCTTCACTGAAAAGGTAAACAAGTTTTTGTTCCCTGATGTTAAAAAACCAGTGACAACTCTGAATCCAGACCTAAACATAAGATATGATTCCAAGATAAACAGAGTTCTAAGAATAATAATGAATAATTTAAAGAAGATCATAAACAGACGTGAACTAGACTATGTCTATTCATACTTCACCAGTTCTGTTTTGGAAAAGGATTCCCAAGAGATTTGCCCTTTGCCATCAGTATATGCGGAGGCAGTCTTTGCTCTGTGTTCATTGTTGACACACTCTGTTGATGAAACACCAAAGTCATTTGTTGTTTCCTCGATCAACGATATTCTAAAGACTTATCAGATATCAGCTGTAATTTTAGGTGAGTACTGTGAATTGGTTGAAGAAGAAAAAGGATCTAAAAAGTTCAAAACCAGTATTGAAGTGTTGTATGACATAGTTCTTGCGGCCTTTGTTGAAGTAATAAGAAAATACCAGCCATTGTTGAAGGACATTGATTTAGATGAAGAAGTCAAGGACATGATCAAATTTGCAATGGATTGAGCATTGCTGGAGAATGTCTCTGAATAAAATAAAAAGAATTGAAAGTCAGCGACAAGTTTATGTTTATATATTTTTTGAATAATTTATATTACTTTTTGTTTTCTATTTTGGAGATCTTGGAGAATTTCTTGAAGTTTTTGGTTGGTCTAACAAAACTGGCTTTAAAACCTGTTCGTCAAAGTTGTAAAAGCCACCTTTTAACAAGTTCGTAACAGATAAGTTTGCGTTTCTTTGAATGTCAGCATTAGCGGGGTCTTCATCAGTATATGTTCCATGATTATCGGTGAAGTCATTATTTTGTAAGTTTGACATATCGTAAACAGATGATTCCACATCGTTGTCGAACAATCTTGGTTGTTCAATCTCAAATTCGTCATCTGAATCTTCACCCATCTCGTCAATACATCCGGTTTTAATTTTTAGGATTTCAAGCATGTTCGCGGTTGTTCCACCAAACAAGACAACCGTCAGCACAACAACAACCAGCACGGTGGCCAACAGTGGCCATTTTTGATCACCCTGGATCCCCATTGCCAATGCAACACCAACAGCTCCTCTTAGCCCAGCCCAGAATGTCATCATTTTGTACTCGTATGGAATTTCATCAGGAACATCAGTCAATGCATTGAACGCAGTACCGGCTGTTCCTCTTAGTCTCTTATATCTATAGAAGCTGTTGATCAAATCAGAAAGCGGGAAAACAGCACACCATCTGGAAACCACAATAGAACCGGCAGCTATGATGATCAATAATGGTTTATATTCCAGTTCCACTTGAGTGAATAAAGCTAAGCCAAGATAAATGAAAATGAAATTTTCAGACAATCTGGCAAGCAATTGGAATATGTACTTAATAGTGACTTGGGTCTTTCTGGACATGTTGTAATGTGCATAATGTTTTAAGGTGATTCCACAAAATAGTAAAGAAACAATACCTGACATGTGGCAAGCATTAGAAAAGAAATAGGACTCATAAGCAATAATAACAATCAGGCAACTTTCTAAGTGAGGGTATCTTCTAATCAATGAGTGTTTCAATATCAATGCAACAATAATACCAGTAATGAACCCAATGATCAATGAAACAGAAAAAGTCAGAATAAACGATATTATGGCTTCAAAGAAAGATGATAATTTGGCTGGTTTACCATGGAACTTTTGACAAGTTTCAAACATGACAATCGAAATGGCATCATTCAGCAATGACTCACCAAAAATAATTGTATACAACTTTGGATCAACCTTGTATGCATTGAATATGGACAGAATAGTGACTGGATCTGTGGCGGATAAAGTGGCACCAACTGATAATGCATCCACAAAAGATATTTTGACACCCTCAAGACCCAGACTGGTCCAAATAAACAATATGGTTCCCATCACAACCGCACTGATGATTGTTCCTGGAATGGCATACACCAGAATGGGGAACATGTTGTTGAAAAAGTTCTTTTGATTCAATTCGTAACCTGAGTTAAGAATGATAGGAGGAAGAAGAATATTGAAAAAATATGAACTGTTGAATGTCACTGCTGATTGGATGTAGTTACCAGGGGACAATCTTATTATCAACCCAATGCACATACCATAAAAGATGGATAGCACAGTTTCGTGAACAGCCTTGATTCTTCTTTGTTGTAAATAATAACTTGACCATAGTGCAGATATTAACAAAAATAGTAATATGAATAGTGCCCATGAAGCATATATTTCTTCATTCAGCAGATCTTCCGTTGGTTTGTCGATGATATCAGAGGAGCCGTTCGGATTTGAGGAAACAGGGTGATCGGGATCATTAATGATGGTGTGATCAGGCTTAGTGTTGGTATTGTTGTCATCATCGTTGACATAATGTTCATTTGATTCATCATCGTCATCATCAGTTCCAAACCCAACTTTGATAGCAGCTACAAAGACTGTTGATAACGGCACCTTTGAAGGATTGTTGAACACATATGTATTGATAGTTCTGTATATGACTTTGTAGATGAAATTTGATAGAAATGCATTGATGAAATATCGCAATAACGGTATTGACAATGGCATTTTATTCTTTTGATTGTGTATGGTTATATTTGTTTAGTGGTTCTGATTAATATTCTTAGGTAACTTCAATGGATGATTAATATTTTTTTTGGTTGTTGTTGATAATTCTTTATTCATATGAGAAAAATATATTTAAAAAATAATCTAGTTTAAAAAAGGTTTGCTACGCGCCTGTAACCAATTTGCTAAAAAAGTTTACATTTTTAAATAAATTTGAGAAAATGTAAAATACATTAACTGTTTAACATATAAATTAATCCATATAAATATTTAGTCTTACTTAAAGAGCGTTATTTGCTATTGCAGTGGTTGCTTTTGTATATGAATGGTAACGTAGACTTTGTATTTCTTCCATTATCAAAAACACAGCATATATTAAAGTATCATCACAGATCACGTGCAAACCAAAAATTGGAAACAAAAGTCCCATCAAGATAAACACCTACAAAAAAAAATGATTACGCTGGATCCCCTAAAATATCTACAAAATTATAAATACACTATTACAAGTTAACAGACATGACACATAGACCAAACAACACAAATTACCAAATATAAAAACACAACAACAAAGATGGCTGTATACTTAAGCATATTGTTTGGACTTCTTGTTCTTCAAGTTGTCACTCTTGTAGTTCTATCTCTACCTTTGCCAACACTATTGAGAAAGGCCATAGTCAAGCTTTATGATCAATTTCTGTACAAATCATCTCAAGTGAAGACAATCTTACTTGTTGTGAACATTCTAGTCATATCCTTGTTTGTGGACTCATATAAAAGAGCAAGTGTGCCTCTTCCAAAGACCGAAAATGGATTGATGCTACAACCAGAAATCTTGGCAACCAAGGCATACCACCAAAGAAACGTCTACATATCTGGATTTATTTTATACTCAATGATTGTTATACCTATCATGTTGGGGTTGATCACAAGAGTCACCAAATTGTCAAGTGAAATCAGCACTTACAAAACAGATACTGCTGACGAAAATGAGGATGAAGACTTGAAGATGTTGAAGCAAAAGCTAGACAGCAAGATCCAATCCTTGGAGATATTAGAAAAGCAATACTCCAACAGAAAACAATTTGTGGATGAGCATAAGTTAGGTGCAGACAATAAGGACTCCTTGTTCAAAAAGACTCAATAAGTGAGTAAGTATATACGTGTGGTAGCACTTTCTTAAATCCGAATGGTGAAAAAACAACATTTTTCTTTTTTTTATTTATTTTTGGCATTTTTTCCTCCAGTATGGACATTTTCACATTAGAAAATTTATTTATATATATTTTTCCAATTTTTTTTCACTGACTTAAGATTGCTCATGTATGGATTAAAAACTAAATAACCAATACAAATTATTAAAACATATTACTTAATCAATGTCTTCAAGAATTCCTATTGTCTTGTCTGGTCCATCCGGTACTGGTAAATCCACCTTGCTAAAGAAGCTGTTTGCTGAGTTCCCAAATGACTTTGGATTTTCTGTTTCTTGCACAACCAGAAACCCAAGAGCTGGTGAAGTCAACGGTAAGGACTACAGCTTTGTTTCTGTTGATGAGTTCAAGGCCATGATTGAACAAAAGAAGTTCATCGAATGGGCTCAGTTCTCTGGTAATTATTATGGTACTACCATCGCCTCTGTCAACGAGGTCCAGAAGTCTGGTAGAATTTGTATTCTTGACATTGATATGCAAGGTGTTAAGTTGATCAAGCAAATTCCTGAGCTTAAGTGTAGATTTATCTTCATTGCTCCTCCATCCATTGAAGACTTAAGAACCAGATTGACTTCTAGAGGTACTGAAACTCCTGAGTCCTTGTCCAAGAGATTGGCTGCTGCCACTGCTGAGCTTGAGTACTCTAAGGAACCAAATGCTCATGACATAATCATTGTAAATGATGACTTAGAAAAAGCCTACAGTGAGTTGAAGAATTACATTTTCCAATAATCTCAGCTTCAATGTAGTGATTTATATATGTGAATTATAAAAGTTTCAATCAATGAGAGTATTGATTTGTATGTAGTCTTTTTTTGAAAAAAAAGTTTCTTTTCGCATTTGTTTTTCTCATCTGCAAAAAAAAAAAAAATAAAATCAAAACTGAATAAACACTTTTCCTTATTTTTTCTCTACTTTCTTTAAAAGTATTTAGATTTTAAAACTATATTAAATGTAACAGTAAACAGATATACTTTATATCACCAATAAAATAAACCCTGCTTTTTTAACTTAACCATTAACATATATATAATTTTTTTTGCAAAATGTCTATGCCATCAAGTTACGATCACCTCGACCCTAATGAAAAAAGAAGATTGAAGTACACAGAACAAGTTGCTCAGAAGTGCAGAGAAAATCCATTTGTTCCTATCGGTATACTAACCACAATTTGTACTGTGACCATAGCCATTTTCAAGATGAAGTCAGGTAACAAGGCCACTGCCAATAAGTGGTTCACTGCAAGAGTTGTATCCCAAGGTGCCACATTGTTGGCAGTCATTCTAGGTGGGTCATACGAAGGTAGAAAGGCGTACTTACAAGGAAAGGAGGAGCCAAAGTCTATTACAGAAATCCAACAGGAAAAACTGCAACAAAAGGCCCAAGAAAGACAAAACTTGTGGATTGAGGAGTTGGAGAGAAGAGACGAAAATATCAAGAAAAGAAAACAATTTGCTGAGTTGAAGAAGAAAGAGATGGAGAGAATGAAGGAAGAATCAGAAAAGCTTGAGGAGGAATTAAAAGAATTGGAGAAAAAGAGCAAGTGTTGATTAGAAAGGACAAGCAACAATTTGTTAATGATCTACATATCCTTTTTTTTAAGTTCTTGTAAATAGCAAAATATATAAGTAGTTTTATAATCGTTATCATAACCATGTTAAAATTACTGTTATTATCGGATATAAAGAAGCACATACGCTTATCCCGTGTATTTAGCCTTTCGGAAGAGTCTCCCTCCAAGTTACAATTCTGTCAAGATTAGATGATTTTTTTTTAATAACGTTCCAGAAATATTACATACGTGTTTTTAATCATCGACAACATTTTCTATCAAGCAGAGTATCTACACTCTCTAAAAAAAAAATAGAGGGTCAGACCCAGATAACAGCAATTAATACATAACACAATCAAACACAACTTTTGTTATGGCAACCTCAATTGTAATCAAGTTGTTGAACAAAAACATTGATGATCTTTTGGATAATGATGAGTTTTTGTTCTCATATGAAACAGGCACCTTCAATTCTCTCAAAGACCTCATAAAGGAAGCTTACAAAGGGTCTACAAGACTCACAAACAATGACATTGGATTTCTCTGGAAGTCAAAGCCTGTTTTGGATTTCCCCCCTTTGAGTCAGAAGAGTCTCTATAATCTTACTGACGAGTCCCCTTTGAGTGCAATAGAAAAGATCAGCACCACTGAAGCTGTAGATGGTATGATTAACATAGAACTTGACCTTTTGATAAATGTCGATGGATTCTTCAGAGAATATGAGCCTGTGTTCACGGATGGTCTTTTGAGAAGTGAGGGCTACGGTTTATTTTCCACCATTCTGAACACGAACTATAATGATATAATGAACGAAGGAATTTCATCAATCAATCCAGATGAGAATAAAGTAGAGTCAGAGAAAGTTTTGGAAGATAAATCATACAACGACAGTGTAGAAAATATGAGTCATTTTGCTATTAATCAGATCTCACCAAAAATAACCTTCATCGATTCCAAAACCAAAAAGAGAGTCAAGATCTTATCCGATGTCAACAGCTCAGAGCTAGTATTGATAGAAATAGAAAACTTTGGTGGCAATAACAAAAGCCAAAAGGGGTACCTACCTAGAGCCCGAATTGAAGAGATATCTACATTCTATTTGGATTTTTTCTCAAGATACTCTGGAAGAAAGCAATCCATAGAAATCGATGGGCCGATCCTTAAGGAAATTGTTGGATTCAAGTTCAACACTATGTTCATTAAAAAGGACTTTCTACTAAACAATGATGTAATAACAAAAGGGACAGTCAATGAAAATGAGAGTAGCAGCACTGATAATGTTGACAATGATATGATCGCTTATGAAATGGAAGGCTATGACGTAGCAAGCAAACAATTTGATGACTTGAGAGCCATTTTTGATCCCAGAAGCCCTATAACTGAACGGGTTTTGAGTTTTTTCAGCATCATCTTCAAAACTGTGTATTTAGTTGTCAGACACTCAATTTTGGCCTTCATAGTGACCTTGAACTTGACAAATTTTATTCCCGTTTACTGTGCCATCTTGGTGACTTTCTGTAACTTTGTTTATACGATGATAACTGATAAGGAAATCCAAAAAATCTGGGCTGAGTACTTGAAATCACATAAGATGTTGGATACTGAGTACAATGAGATCATCTCAATGGTTCAGAACTCACCGGATATCCCACTGTACATAGTACTACAGCTTCATGACAACCAGCTTGTCAAGGACCAAATCTCTGATTATATAAGAAAGACAAAGGACATGCAGTTGATGGAGTCCCTGTATGGTTTAGTGAAAAATGACAAGTCAATGAATGATATYAAGTTGAAGGATATTGAGGATTTCATCAACATCAGCCAGCTCTCACCTAGAGTAGTGCCATACCCTTACAAAACCATAGACATCAACTCTAGAAAGATGGTTGTTGAGCCTGATCTTAGAGACACCATCTTGGATGATTTTGTTGATAAGTTCTTTTTGATCATGAAGAAAAGACTGGATGTCGTTTGTAGTTCATTAGGTACCAAGGTTACTGATGACCTAGAGGATAAGATAAAAAGGAACACAAGAATGTTGTTTGGCAACAGCGATACATTGGTGAAGGCCTTCCAAAGGCCACTGTACAAGCTTATAGTTGATAATCTGAATTTCTGGAAAATAAACAACTTCCATTTAAAGCCACACACTATAGCAAGATGGAGAGTTGACTTTGACGATACGAATAACAAAGCAGACATAGACACAGAAATGAAAAGAATAGACACGGATCTGAACAACATGGTCCATAAAATAGTGGATGTGAAGAAACATCCTGACAAATACATCACATTTGAAAACAAGTCCACAATCAAGGATCCATTCTTCTGGGAGCCTTCAAAAGGATTGATCAAAATGGGTGGCACTGATTCTCCTGTGTTTGCGTATGAAGAGGGAAAATTGGTACTGCTAGAAGATTCGGTAGTAATCTCTAGAAATTGGAAAGAAGAGAAATATAAGTTTAACATTTTCAATGAGATACTAGGTATAATGATAACTTTACCAATCAAATTGTTTAAGATTATCTTTGTGGATGTTTTTTCAATGCTCATCTTCTTTATAAAGTTTGTGCCAATGAACAAATCAGAATGGTTTGCGATACTGAAGCGAAATGCCATAGAAGGCGATATCGTTTACAACTATTTGCCAAAAAGTCCAGTAATAGGTAGCATAGGTTCCATCTTACCGTCTTACACTGTTTTGTTTGTGTTGGCTTTGGTACCCGCTTATCAAGAGAAAATTGATAGCATTTTGAAGGAAAGAGAAAGAATAGTGGAACAGATGAATAGAGAACTTGAGCGTTACTGGGAAAAGCAGGATTACCTAAAAGATGAAGTTGATCTGCAAGGAGAAGATAACCTAGAAGTTGAAGATAACCTAGAAGATGAAAATATCCCAGAAGATGAAGATCATCTAGAAGTTCAAGTTAATGAACTTTCACTTTGATATGTAGGTATTCACTTTTATTTATTATGAATATTCGTTATCGTAAAAAACTTACGCGAAAACACAAAGACGACAGGTCCACACCTTTTTTTTTCGATCTAGACACAGTCTATGGATTACATGATTGGCAGCATGTTTATGTAATTTGTCGGACTTAGAGCACCTCCAGTGCAACCAAGGCAAAGAATTAAGCGCCTTTTTTTAAGTAAAAAAAAMCCCCAAGTGGAAGTGTCCGTACGTTTTTTCCAGGTTTATCGCTAGCATTTCAGCGGTTATTCCTTTTTTTTTTTTTCTCTTACACCAAAATCAACAACATTTGCCACCGAACGCTCTTTCCCAGTAAAAATTTTAATGCCTAATAAATCGTGGGTGTCTAGAATGATTCCCACAGTTTAGTACCATTTTTCTTTTATCAGATTGTATATAAAGGAATTGATTGGTAATCAGTAAACTTTATAAACTTTATTAAAATAAAAAACTTTCCAATAATAACAATACTCCCTTCACAATGTTTTTTTCTAGAGTTCTTCAAAACATAAAACCATACACAACACATATCCCAAAAATGGTCGCTCAAGTTCAAAAGCCAGCTCCAAAGTTCACCAAAACCGCCGTTGTTGACGGTGTTTTCGAAGAAGTCTCCTTAGACCAATACAAAGGTAAGTACGTTATCTTGGCCTTCATCCCATTGGCCTTCACCTTCGTCTGCCCAACCGAAATCATTGCCTTCTCCGATGCCATTGCCAAGTTCAAGGCCTTGAACGCTGAAGTCTTATTCGCCTCCACCGACTCTGAATACTCCTTATTAGCCTGGACCAACGTTGCCAGAAAGGATGGTGGTATTGGTGATGTCAAGATCCCATTATTGGCCGACACCAACCACTCCTTGTCCAAGGACTACGGTGTTTTGATCGAAGATGCTGGTATTTCTTTGAGAGGTTTATTCGTCATTGATCCAAACCAAGTTGTCAGACAAATCACCATCAACGACTTACCAGTTGGTAGATCMGTTGACGAAGCTTTGAGATTAGTTGAAGCCTTCAACTGGACTGACAAGAACGGTGCCGTTTTACCATGTAACTGGACTCCAGGCTCCTTAACCATCAACCCAGATGTCAAGGGCTCCAAGGAATACTTCGAAGCTGCCAACAAGGATTAATTAAAAGTATGCTTAATCTGAGTTATATATAATGAAATAAAATAAAAAAAAATGTTATTTTTTTTTTACTAAACAGTATTCTTTTCATATCCACTTGATACGTACACCCACTTTAAAAACTTTCTCCATGTTTTCTTTCTGCTCACCAATCCCTTCATGATCTGTAGATATGTCTTAACGGTAAGATCAGGAACATCTTCATTTCCTAGATAGTCCACCTTGTCTGGTATCACTCCAGCCAGCTTGAGCAAGTCTGTGGATGTGTATTCAACTTCATAGGCAAAGATATCCTCAATCAACTGCTCAATGTTGTCCTTATACTTCTTCTTATCCTTCAGTTTATAGTAATTTCTGTTTAGTTTATCTAACTTTAGGAAGTATTGAGTGAAAGATAAAGGTGTTCCGAACTGGTTTTCAAAAGCGGGCCCGTTTGGTAAATTTTCTGGCTTTGGCTTCGGTATGGACTTATCTTTGTTCATCTTAGGCCTTTTCTTGCCCTTTCTCTTTTGTATTCCTATAGTGGCAATGTTGTCGATTTCATTTTCCAAATCCTCAAAGAATAAAGACCAGTTCATTTCGTTAACACTCATCTCTTCAGCACTAAAAGTTGATGCTTCAGTTGTGTTGTATTCCCATATTCTAAAGGCAGGGTTAAATGTAGGAATGATGGAACCTGCAACGTTTATGATATGGTAGGCATCCTGTTCCTTGTCCAAATCGTCATAATCAATACCCATGTTCAATTGCTTAAATTCTTTCCGGACCTTATTCATGTACCTATCTTTATTAACAGGAGCAGCACCCATGACCGAGAACATTGGCTCATCATCATTTAATCCGTCTTTATAGATAAGTTTACCTGCAGAGTCCTCAATTTGTAAGCTGTTCATGAAGTATGTTTCCTTCAAGCGTTGTCTTAGTTCATCCCCCTTGATGACATTGAAATAATCCAAGTTCATGTGTCCCATCAAGTTCCCAATGATAACATCTCTATACTCATGAATCCATAGGTTAACCTTCAAGTAGCATGATTCCTCAAGATTTTTTTGAATTAGAGGAACATGAGATATTATCCAACACTTCATGCCCACTGCTCTGAACTGGTTCAAAACAGAACCAAGCCATAAAAGATGTTGGTACCCGGAGTCAGTTGGTGACATACATGAATCAACAAGTGGGTTCTTCTTGAAAAATAACATACTGTTCAATGATAAAACCACAAGCTTTCCAGGAACAACCTCTTTGAAAAAGGAACCAAATCTCTCATAGAGTCTTCTTTGCTCTTCAGGAATCATACTCTGGTAGATTGTCCGCAACTGTCTAGTGATCATCGAGGGCCCTATATCCATCAGATTGTGTGGATATATGTCATTGTTCCCTATGGTCGGTATGATGGGGATGTCCGGATACAGGTCCAGCAGTCTTGTGGAAAAGTCCATGTTGTTGCCCATGATCTCAAAGCTTGTTCTCGGTATCTTTCTGTCATTGTCGTGTCTTGAGTTGTCCCCTGTCAACAGAATGAAGTCCACCTCGCTGGATGGGAAGTTCCGCGACATGTAGTTAAAGGTCTCAACAATCAAGTCCATGGGAGAATCACACCCCAACATAGGATCTCCAAACTTGGATCCCTTGAGTAAGTCAGAAGCTACATCAGCCTCAAAGTCCCTATGACAGGCATATTGAATCAACCCACCCTCAATGTAATAAGGATCTGGATGTGGGTCTGTAATGTGTAGGAATCTCCCCTTCAATTGCGGCCCTTTGGACTTTTTATTTGTTTTTGTGATGTATTTCTCAGGATTGGCTATAAGAAGATCAATTTCTTCATCATCAAACGTATCCAGATAGTTCAGGTTATTTGGTGGCAGTACATAGAGATTTTCCTCAAGTAAGGTATCAAGAATGGCCTTGTTATCGTATTTTACATAATCATTGTAAAGATATAAACTTAGAAAGACTATGGGAGATAAAATAAGGAGTGATCTCCAAAGTCTTAGATATGTACCAGTATGCATTATTGGTTACACACTTCAGATTTCATCCTTGAAACAGATGATAAAGGGCAATGATTATGATGATATATAAGTCCAAACTTAAGAATTTGCAGGAATGCATTTTCTCCCCCCCCAGACATATGCTAAAAAAAAAGAAACCAGTCGAAAACGAGAACTGGGGGGTGAAAATCCATAGCCACTTTTTTGGGAGACTCATCACGCACTGCGGCAATTTCTGCAATTAATCACTCCGGACACACGTGTCACTGCTTGGTATTTTTCTGCGCAGCAAGCTTTCTCGAGTCCTGCGATAAGTCTATCAGCTGGAAAGATTCCACCACTCTTGGCATCGGCTCCTCCTCACTTGTCAGTACTGTGGGCTTGAACTCCTCAAAGACGTTCATCTTTCGGAATTTCTTGTAATTGTTTTTTATGCTCTTTGGTTCGTCTTTGACATTTGCAGTTGTCTGCTGGGAGTTTTTCTTTCTTTCTTGTAGGTTTAACTTTCTGAGACAGTAGTTGATTTTTGTAGAGCTTGGTGTTTTAATATCAGTTAATGTGTGTTCCAGACATGTGTAGTCAATAATCTTTGTAGTACCCACTGCTATAGCATTTTCCTTTGTAAGCAGTTCATATATTCTATTCAGTTCCGCTTTGTCGATAGGTTCTATCTTTTGTGGGCTATCTTGCCATATTATACTAAGCAGTTGATCGATATCAGTCATGATTGCTTAATTGCTGTGGTCAAAGTCGATTGATATAAGAAATGAAGAGTCGTGTTCCACTAAGTGATATATTGTTTTGTTGATACGTACTCTTTATAGCATTTGGGAGAATTACCATTATGTTTTTCTTTATTATTTTTTTTTTTTTGGGACGGAAGGAAATCTTGATCTTTCACTGAAAAAAAAGGAGTAAATTGTTAATGAAGAACATTTCAAAATTAGATATCAAATTATCTATCCACAATTAATCTGCAGGAAATGTGTAAGAAAGCTGTTTATAAACCATTTAAGATAATCAAACCCTTTTGAACTTACCCAAAAATGCTATATAAAACTCCTTTATTTCCAGAATACACATTTTCTATGGACATCGTACCTTCCAAAGACGCCATAGCCGCTGAGAACAAGGAAAATGTTGTATACCTAAATTATAAGTACATTCCCTCATTGCATATTCTATTCTCCGCCATATACAAGACTATCATTGCATTCAAAAATACCAATAGCAACTTTACTGAATCTTCATTCATCAAGGACATTTTCATCAATTTGTACGCCACCAAAAACGTGAAAAAAGTTGCGTTTGATACTTTCAATGTCGATCCTAACAATGAATACTGCTTGAGAATTGAGCTTCTAGCTGTTGCGGACTCTTCAAATACTACAACTTCAAAGGAGGAAATTCTTAAGCTGTTATCTGAACAGAAAGATTTAGACAAAATAAAAGAAATATATGGAACACATGATGAAGTTCAAATCAATGAAATAATTCAATTAAGAGGGTTGTAATAACACTCAAAGTATTACTATTAATTATAGCAACAAAAAAAAGGAACTAAATTCTATTATATACTCATTCAATAACTAAGACTTCAACTTTTTCTTTTCCTCCTCTACATAAACTCCAAAGCCTAAGAATGCCTCATTCAGCAGTATATCATAAACTTGCTTTTCATCAAATCCATTCGCAACGTACTTTGGATTCTTACTCAAATTCGATATGAACGGATCATAGTAGACATTTTCGTCTTCCCTCACCTTGTATTTCTTTTGGAGGTCCCTGTCACCATTGAAAGGTGTGAATGGAACATCACCCAGGTCAGCAGCACTTCCGTTATCTTTCAATTTGTCGAAATGATTATGTGTGTATGAATTAGATTTCAAGACCTTATTCAACTCCTCAAGCTTTCTTCTCTGTGATGACTTCTTCAGCTTGATCTCCATCTTTACATTGGCGATGATTTTATTTTTGTCCGTACCTTTGCTCAATTCATCAATTATCCTTTGCTTGTATGACTGATTGTCTTCAATGTTTTGTTCATCAATTTGCTTGATCAACTGTTGTCTTTCTCTTTCCAAAACTTGTTGCATGTTTTGCATGTCCTTTTGACTATTTTCTTGTCTTTTCAGTTTCTGATTATTTGTAGAGATTAACTTCTTATGCATTTGTTCATATTTGGATAGCTTCTTCTCTACAAAGGCTATTTGTTCCTCATTTTCACTATCCAGATTGCTTAGTTCAAAAATAACATCTTCCCTGTCTTCCAAAAACTTATCATACTCCTCCTTTGTATCAAAATCCTCCTCAAGCTTATTCATGATCTTATAGACCTTGTTTCTGATATCAATTTCCTTTTCTATTTCTATGTTATCAAAAATCTGTCTTTTGAATTTCAACTTTCTTAAAATTTTATTACAGTTCTCATATGGACACTTTGTAGGCCCCAAGGAAAAGATTCTATCAACACATGATTCACATATCTTGTGGTAACACTCTGGATTGACCAAAAACTTCATGTCTGGAGACAAGTATCTTGATGTTTTACAAATGGGACAGACGATATCCCTCATGTCATCATTTTCGTTTTCGGATTCAACCTCAGATTCGTCATCAGAGTATAACTTTTGTCTTTTGGCTGCAGAGTCAATGCCTCGTTCAAGTTGATCTGTTCTTATCACACCAGCTACCTGATTCATCTTGTTTAAGTATGTATAAGAGTCGAAGTCTCAATGGATTGTGTCTATTTGTTCGTTAGCTTTTTGAAATTATACAATTTGGTATACACCTGAGGATTAAAAAAAGAAAAATTGTCAAGTTAAAGTGTACGCATAATGAATGCAGGTAAAAATATTGGTAGCGACACGCAAAATCAACAAAAAATGATATATACACAGCAATGGCTTAATCATCATACATAGGCCTCTTGCAATAAGTCCTTATCATCTTTTTGAACAATAAATCTTCCATCATTGTCTATCTCATCAATGTTGTACTCTACAAGAGTGTTGTAGTCAACCACTCTACTGTTCAACAAACCCTCTAATGGTGTTAAGTTTTCATAAACAAGTCTCTCCCAAATTGGGGCTGTAGTGTCAGTGTTCAAAAAGAAATCCTTAAAGTTCTGAACCACTCCGTAGTCAAATGGTGACAGAAATGTAACAGTGCCATTGTAGCTGTAGTAAACTATAGCTAAATACTGAATGACTCCAATCATAGAGGACTTTACCAAGACGTCTCTTAGATATTTGTTTTTTATCAGCAATTTGCTTCTAAACAGTTTTATCTTTTGGAAAAACAGTATTCTGTTTCTGTTGATCAACTTGTCCACTTGGAAATTTTTATCTCCTTTGTAAATCTCACTTCTTCTGTAGTAATCTCTAGGCGAGCTCTCAAATTGCCCATATTCAAAACGAGTCAATGAATAATCATTATCTGGTAGACTTTCGATTTCTTCCACGATTTCAGAGAACTCATTATCAAAGTTATTTTTGCTGTGTTTCAGGAATGTTTTGTTCATTATTTCAAATTCATTACTGGTGAATCCCTTGGATATAGCAAATAATTGTGTCAACAGTAACCAAAAGACCCAAATTCCTTGGAACACCATAAAAGACACAGAGTACAACATAAACCTATCCTCTCTGTAAGCAGCACACAATTTGTCATCACCTAACAAAAAGCAGTCTTTATATTTGTAGGCATCTTCTAAGTAGTCGAAATACTCATAAGAGCCCTCTAAAATCAATGAGATTGAATACAATAAAACAATCACAAAGTAAATGAAAAACTTRTGGTTGTTCAATCCTACCTCCTTGAAGATCCAAATACAGTAATGATCTAATTTGTGGACAACCTTTTGACCTCTTTGTAAAAATCTTGATCTCAAAACCACCGGCTTGAAAGCATCTATATCAAAATGTCTCAAGTTGAATTGGTTTCTGCTCATAAGGGTATTAATATCATTTTTTAATGTTCTCAATCTATCATCTGGCGCATCTTCTTGTATGTACCCTGGATCGATCTTAAACATCAATCTGTAAAGCAACGTAGGCAACAAAAAGTAGATGAACACAACGGATCTTAAGAAGTAAAAAAAGCCCAACTCAGCCAAAGTAAAGTACAAAATTCTTGTTATGTGGAAATAAATCCCCCATACTATGGTACTCCAAAGAATACCGGATAGTAGATATGATGAGCTTAATGCCTTTTTTAGTCTTTCTTGCCATGTAACCCCACAGTTGGTAATGGTCATGGGTATCACCACATGGATGTACAAAAGCCCAAAGAGTCCGATGAGCAATGGTTGTATAATCAAAGTATGCACAAAGACGTTGTAGCAGTCACTCAGCTTGTTAATCAATCCCATTTGTAAAAATGGTAGAATAAAATACATGGCTTGGAATTGAAAAGCAAGATCCTTTGGTGGATGGTTCAGTTCAAAGAATTTACCGATGATTGTTGTAGAGAATATTGTGTCCCCATTGTACATATAGCCGTTCTTTTGTAGTGCTGACTTCAAGCTTCTTTCCGTGTCCATCTCCTTTGCCATCACAAAGCAGTCCTTTTGAGCACCATCTTTTAACACTGTTTCATACAAGTATGACTTGATGGAGCTGCCCAGCTTGTTAATAATCAGTCTTAAAACTTCAGAATTACCCTTAACAATGGCCCAATTGAGACAATTAAACCCATCGTTGTCTTTAAGACCCAACTGCAGCTGGTTTTCAGTATCTGCCAATTTCAACAGAGCGTTAACGGTCAATGCATCTCCTTGATAGCATGCCAGCATTAGAGCGGTTCTACCATCATTGTTTTGGTAGTTAACATCAATCTTGTCTCCATAATGAGCAAGAACATAAATGATGTTCAGTATGTTTGATGAAAGAGTTGCTAGTTGTAAAATATTGAAGCCCTGAGAATCAACAGCATTCACATCAGCACCTTTCTGGATCAATTCCTTGAATATGTATAAATGGCCGTATTTGACTGCCCAGTGCAATGGGGTTGTCTTTGAAACATCATTAGTAACTCGATCGACTTCGTAATCAGGTAGAGATAGTAAATACTTCACAACAGTTAGCCTATTGTTAATACATGCCCAATGTAAACCAGAAATGTTGTCATCCTTTTCAGGATCAACATCATTTTTGTAGTCTATGGCATTTGACTCTATGAGTTCCCTAACCTTGTCAACGTTCCCGTGCTGACATGCTAGCATATACTCTTCGTATACCAAATTGTCTTGTTTGGATGTATTAGAAAATTGGTCATTGCTGTATATGATTTGTATGGATGAAAGAGACTTATTTTCCTCGGTGTCATTTTCATTAATAGAAGCACCGCCATCAGCAGTAGATGCAGGCAGCAGTGAATCATCATCGCCATACAGGCTTTGGTCTATAGAGTTTTGATCGTTGTTCTCATGAAGGGAAATCTCTTCAGAATTTGTATTCATCACTTGAAAAAATTGATTAATACTTTACCTCAATTATGTGGCTTTATTTTGTCAACTGGTGTGTTGGTTATTGTAACTATTCTTTTACAATAATTGATTTTACTCACAGATCATCTACATATCTCCCGTTTCTTGAAAAAAATAAAGTAGAATCGTGGATCTATTAATATATCGATGTCAGAAAATTTTTTTTAATGATTATTTGCTGTTTTTTTATTCAGAGCTAATTTGGTCATGTGACTATTGATTAAAAATCAAAAAAAGGGTAAATTTCAAGAATACAAAGTTTTAAAAATCATATTCTTCTATTCATTTAACAGATATAATAAGTGAATTACAATCACCAAGACCAAAAATACTATCCAATACGACATTAATTTAAACATGAGTGAATATCACCCAGCTTCAAAGGCTGAAGTTGAAGTTGTTAATACAAAAGATACAGAATACATTGCCTTCATTCAATCCCGTATAGAAAACATTGTAGATAAGTTACCACTCAGGTATAAGAAATCTTTATATCAGCAAAACAAAAAGCTTATTCAAAATGCAGCTATAGTCTTATACTTTTCCAATGGTCTGATAACTAGAAAGCAAACTCTTAGTGAATCATATGCTTCCATCAAGCCCTCAAAAAGTAGAAACTTTATCCACATGATTTACTTGCTGATGACTAATTCAAAGTTTTATGAAAAGGCACAACAGTTATATCCACACTTGATTAGACGACTAAAGACGTTGATAAACATAATCTTTTACTTGTTTGACTTCAAAGTTTTCCAAAGATCTTCTCCATTCAACTACCTCACAACATACCCATCTTTGAATGATCCTTTCAAAACCATAGGCAAACTCATGCTCATGAAGTTCGGAGTTTCTGAGCTGTACAATGGATGCATAAAGCAAAGACTCTTTCCAAAACAGTCTTCAACTCAGGATTCCGGTATCACCTATGAAAACCATGAATGTTTACTATGCTCGAATGAAAAAATCAACAATCCAGCTGTGTCAGATTGTGGTCACATTTTCTGCTACGATTGTTACATCAAATGGACAAGCAAGAGTTTGAATTGCCCTTTATGCAGAAACCCAACTCACCCAAGAGAAATAGTACTATTACGAAACTAAATATCTTTATGAAATGTTATATGAAAAATTACAAAAAAATGTATATAGTGTATCAAATGTTGGCCCATGTTTTCAACAAGTCCTTTTCTTCAAGCTTCTTTGTTTTGTTTCTAATGGCATTCAATCTTTCTTGGTAGTCACTGCTCATATCAACAGCATTAGTGTTTTTACTATTCTTTTGCTTGATTCTCAATTTCACGCTTTTGGTTCTATCACTTTGAACTGACTTCAAAGTTGGTAAGCCAGGCAATCTATCCACTTTGGCATGCTGAATGACTTGTGTCTTTGTTGGTCCATTGGTGTTTGGAATGACTTGAAGACTCTTGGTTGAGACGTATCCAGGGAAATTATTTGTCAATGCTGTTTCCGCAGTTACGCCAACCTTGGTACCCCAGGCATCCATTCCAGGAACAGATCTACCAGCTGGATTACTTGCTTTAGGATCAACAAGTGATCTTCCTGCACCGCTGATGACATTTTTCTTTTGTACAGGTTTATTGAACAACGGCGACTGTGCTGATTTTAAGGAACTTAGAGTAGGCAATGTCTTTTTAGATGGTGGTTGTGAAGTGGTGCCTACGTTATAAAATTGAGAGTTGTTAAACAAGGATGTGTTTGTGGATCCCGGTAGAGTAGGCAATGTGGGGACTTTTTTGTTTATGCTCATAGATGACATTGAATTATTCAAGTTATTATTAACAAAGGAATCTGACAAAGTTGATTTCTTCTTATTTGTTCCTGGCAATGAGGGTAGTTTGTTTTGATTATTAGTTGTGAAAGGTTCAGACTGTGGCATGTGATCCAAGGTCTTACTCTTTGACAATAATATCTGACATAACTGCTTATCATCCTTCACGTAATCAGCAAAGTTCTTTAGAAGAAGACTGATTTTATTTTCTCTTTCTATTTTATTGGACTCATGATCAAGCATCTTGGTGTATATATCACAAAGTTCATCAATACTAATTTCTCTATCTATAAAGAAATTGTTAGTCATTTCGAAGAGATCCATGGTCTCCTTGTCATGACCCCAATAATGTCTAGCTCTTTCTTTGAATCTTAGCTTTCTCATGGCAGATTCACTTTTATCTGCAAATGTAGTCTTTTCATTGGTGGTTTGAGAACTGTATGTGTTTCTAATAATGTTAGATTCATCTTCGTTAAAGAAAGCAAAGTCAGGATGCTTTTTACCATGCTTTTCAATATTGTGGAACTCAAGCTCAGCCTTTGTTTCAAAGGCTATTAAAGGACAATCGTCACTTGAACAGGAGAAATGCGATCTCTTCAAGTGAGAGTTCAAGCTGAGTGAATCTTTGAACCAGCATTGTCTTTCAGGAATGGAGGGAATTTTTTTACATATGAAACAGTATGCATGTATGGATTTGTCCATGTGCTTTTTCAGCTCATCATCAGAATAGAATCTTTCCTTTTCACAGAACATACACGCGGGATGGCCCTCAAACCCACTTTTAGGATCACCGTGTTTCATATGCTTGTCATAAGCCTTGATAGATTTGAATGTCTTGATTTGTGAGGGAAGCAGATGTTTACTTTGTCCACATAAATGACAGGCTTTAATATATTTATCGTGTGACTTCAAGTGGTCATTAAAGGCCTTGAATAATTTGAAACGGGAATCATCTAGTGGACATTTATACCACATAAGAGCCTCAACTTTTTCATAGATTGACTTATTTTTAAAGAAGAAATTTTTGTTTCCAATTTTTCCCCTGTAAGTACAAGTTTTGAAGTTTTCTGTAGCATCAGGTTGGAATGCATAAAAGGCAAACTTGGGATCTTCCTCTCTACAAAGAATACATGTGCTTTTGCCTTCAACAACGAAGTATTTGATAACACATTCATGACAAGTTGTATGGCCACAATTTGTAGTACATGCGATTTTAAGATCGTTTTGACAAATGATACAAGTGTTATCGATAGACATAGCTACTAGTGAGTTGTGTTGTATATAATTATAATGGTTGCAATCGGAAATATCTAATCACTGAGTCAATAAGACTTTAATATAGAGTTCATAATCAAAGGGAAGTTGTTCATATAAGAAGAAGAGAGGAAAAATTGAAAAAAAAATTGTATGCAGAGCTCTCAAACCTCATCAAACCGATATACTGATCCACTGGCCAAAAAAATTCAGGAAAAAAAAATTTTTAATGGTGAAACGTGACCTGAGAACATTTCGTGGGTACCCTCTTCATTGACTTCTTACAAGAAGTTAGCAGTACCCTCAACACCAGTAAAACTATGATCAACTTCAGCTCCATTGCCAACATCCCAAGGATTATTTTCAATCCTAAGCTTTTACAGCCCTCCCTAACCTATCAAAACTTCAATGAAATCAACTTTGAGCTGCTGAAAACCAAACACAGCATCAAGTACATCGTTCTGGACAAGGACAACTGTATCTCCGCCGACAAGTCATCACGGGTATACCCTCTCTATCTCCAAAACAACTGGAACAACGGCTTGTTGAAGCACTTCCCGTTGAAAAACATTCTTATCGTCAGCAACAGCATGGGATCCAGCGATGACCCAGGGTTTGCTCAAGTCCACCAATTCCAGAAGAACTACCAGCAGGATGCAAACATATCCGCTGTGCTTCCTATCTTGGAACATAATTATAAAAAACCAGGCTGCCAAGCATCAATCATCGATCACTTCCAAAAGACAGACCCTGAAAACACCGTCAAGCCAGAGAACATCGCTGTGATCGGAGACAGACTGTTCACGGACATACTGATGGCAAATCAAATGAAAAGTCTGGGCGTGTATCTACAGCAGGGTGTTGCGTTGAAAAAATCAAGTCCGTGGATAATGCTCGAACAGGGTATATACAAGTGCTTTTTTTCCAATTGATTAATATATAAGAGATATTCTAATTTTTGTTGTGAATCATTTTTTGTTCATGTAGGTCAGTGTTTGGTTTCCTGGAAACTCCTTGTTGCTGCTTCTTTTGGCAGTGTGCTTGTTGATTGGATGTGGAAACTTGACATAAGGCGCATTGGCATTTTCTTGCTCGTTGTTCTTGTCGGCCATTGTTTCATCATAGCTTGGTAGCTTTTCATCTGTTTCCTCTGTTTGTTTCTTATCTTGCTTTTCCATTGTAGATCTAATATACTGGGGTTAATGGTCTGATAATACTTTGTTATGCTTTATGTAATTATGCTTTGATTATTTATTGTATACTTATTGTGTCTTATAGTGTTAAACAGCTAACTCCCTTAAAAAAAATATTCAAAATCATTCATTTAATCAAATCGATTACAGAAAAAAAAAAAAGTAACATCGCTCTAAACTCTTTAAAGTTTATTTTATTTTTGTATATATCTTTTATTGTACATATTTTACTTATTTTACATCATATGAAGCATATGGATACACTCCGTTTGTATATCGCTTCAATTATATTTCATTTTTGTTTAATTTAGATCAACCCCAAGGAGTAAGCTAACCCACCAGAGAAGGCTAATGACCAAGTCAAACTCATACCATTATCCAAATAATCACTGGCATCTGATTCACTGAAGAACTCATATGAAGTCTTAGGGTCAATCAAGGCTTGGTTCAATCTCAATAAACCTCTCCAACCACCGGCAGTGGATGGCATGTAAGATGACAACAATTCATCCCATTCTTGAGTGACAAAGTTGACACTTCTCATTTGTCCAGAAACAGGTGTCAATGGAATCATTTGAATTCCGTGGATGTAGGATATGTCGTTACCAAAGTATGTGGTGTAATCCAAGTAGTTTTGGAAACTGATACCAGCAACCTTGTTGCTGATTATTTCAGATGGCATAACAGTATTGTCGTCATCAAACAAGAAGTAGTTTTCCATGGCTCTGGATAATATTTGAATCATGGTGTCGGCTCTGTATCTCATGGACTTGTCTCCAATAACTTCGGCCCACATCTTCATACCATAAGCAAAGTTGTAATCTTCGGAAGTTGATTCTTCATTCAAACCATTGATGTTGTAGTCCAAACCAGAAGCCCAAGAGTGACCAGTGTACCAATCAAAGTATCTGAAGACCGGGAAATGTGTGTCATCCTTAGATGGATTGGCAACATCTCTGATCAATGCATTGACCCAATCCTTGTTGTCTTCAGCCCAAGTACCACCGTTTAAAGAGTCAACATGTCCCAAGACAGCTGCAGCATGAATGATATAACCATAATGGAAGTGATGGTCATTGTAGTGAGAGTTACCAAAGTCATCGCTGGTGTCAGTGATGGATGACCAATCATTGTTGGCAATGATACCACCAAACTTGTCATCATAGTTTAAGTAACCAGAGTCAGCAATCAAACTGTTGAAGGCATCTTTCAAGTTGGTCAAAGCACTGGCAGTCAAATCAGAGTCCTCAATAATATCAGAACATACCAAGGTAATGTAGGCATATTTATCAATAACCTTACCTAGATAGTAAGTGTTTAAGCTCTTGATGGAACTCCAGATATCAACACTTAATTCATCTGCAGCAGCGGTGGCCAATTGTTGGATCAAGTCAGCAGAATATTTCAAAGTGCTAGATCCCAATTGAGCTGACCATGGTAACCAAGAAATTTCAGTATTCAAAGTTTCAGTAAACTCAATAGAGGCACTCAAGAATGCAGTGGCATAACCTCTAGTAATGGCAGCAATTGTAATACCAGTGTTGGCACCAGAAGAGGCTGAAGATACTGCACTAAGTTGATGTGGCAAAATGTAAACCAATGGAGATCCAGATACAGAGGAACCTTCGGTGTCATAGTTGTAGTAGTATGTGGATGTTACACCGTTGGAAGTACCTTCAACAGAGAAACCAGTAACATACATACCAGCCGCCTTGTCAAAGTATTCTTCATCGTCAGTGCTGTCTGGAGCAACGGTTGCTTGGATAATCAATCCATCAATTGCAATGTTACCAATCAAGCTGTAACCATTGCCGGATCCATAAGTGGTACTCAATGAGAAGGTGTCATCATTGTAAGGATTGGTAACATAAAGAATCCAAGCAATGTCATTGATGTAAACTCTGTATTTGGAAACACCAGAAGCTAAGTTGTCAGAAGTTTCAACAGTCAAGGATTGAATGTTCATACCAGAATCGATTCTTGGAATTAAGGATCCGTGATAAACAGCAGTGGTTAAACCCATACCTTCAACAATTGGCAAGTATATGTAGTTGGCGGAGTCAGAGGTTTCAGTTAGAGTGACTGAAACGGAAGCAACATCCAAGTCGCTAACAGACATAGAAAAGTCACTGGCAGAGTTAAAGGAAGTGGAAGAGAATACTACATCATATTGATCCAATGGGTTTGTAAAGATTCTTGGATTACCATTGTCCATGTATTGAGCAAAAGTGTAGTCAGAACTTGTGGTGTGTTGAACAGCAAACCCATATAATGTAGATACAGATTGCCACAATACATATGGATAAACAATAGCTGGGTATTCTTGATCACTCAATAGTAAATTGATGTAAAATTTGTTGGTGTAACCTTCAGATTGTTCATCCCAGTCAACATTGGAGTTAAAGTCCCAAGCGTTTTCAATTGTGTTAAAGCTAGTTGGAACAGCATCTGTTGCAATGGCTTGAAATAAATCAATGCTGGTTTCAGAAGCTGCAATAGTAGCAGTAGTAGTGTATGTGGAAGAGATAACTGATGCGCTAGTAACGGTAACGGTTGAAGAGGAAACTTGAGTACTTGTTGGAATTATAGTGGTTGATGTGGAAACGGATGTTTCTGTTGTGTTGTGGTATCCAAAAGTTTGAGTTGTTTCAGAAACTGTATTTAAGGTTTTAGTAGTTTGGGAAACACTTTCAGATGTAAACTTGCTGGTACTTAAAGCAGTGGCTTGTGTTAATGTCAAAGTCGTTAGCTCTTGAGAACTTTCAGAACTTGTGGAGCTTATAGTCTTGGCAGTGGTCAAAGTAGCAGTGTCAACAGAAACAGTCAATGAGCTTGAAGCCAATGTTATAGAGGTGCTTGGGTTAGCTGTTCCTATAGTAGTTTCAATAATTGTACCGGTTAAACCACTGATACCGGCACCAGAAGATGATGTCAGTGTGAATAAAGTCGAAGTAGTTGTACTACCGGTCTGACTTAAGAAGGTAGAAACATCAGCACTTGGAATGAAGTAGGAAGAGTCATCATCGTCTTCAGAGGATGTGGAAAATGTAGAAGATGAGGAAGAAGTAGAAAAAGTGGAGGAGACACCCGAAGTAGCCAAGGATGATATTGAGGTTTCTGAAGAAGCTGAAGAGCTTTCTGAAATAGTGGAAGATGAAGATGGCTGAATAGTTGAGGTTGACAACTTAGAAACCACAGCGGGAGAGCTAATTCTTGAAGGACGATTGGTAGATGCGGCAACATAAGCCGGTTCAACAGCGGTGTATACATCTGATCCTGCTGTTTCCGTAACAGTGTGAGGAATAGCTAGATCGGATTCACTGATACTAGTAACATCTCTCTTGTTTAAAGGAGCAGCTTGTAATAAGGCAGAGGCCGATAATAAGACTGCAAAGAAAGATTTTGTGAACATCTTTAAAAACTTTTATTGCTATTTATGGTTGTTAAATTAAACTAATTGTGATATCAGAAAACAAAAATTAAAGGCAAAACTTAGATATTTCTGTATGATATTTTTGGTTCAAGTTATTGAATGATAATTTTTGAGTTGGTATGTGTTTATAATTCTTAAATTTATGGTTAATTAATTTAAAGTGAACTTAGGGACGATGGGGGAATGTCGCTGTTTCAAAAGTAAAATAATATATTGAAAAATTCTTATGAAGTTATAAACTTGTCAACTATTGTTGTTTGGTTTATTTATTTTTAATTACTTCCTTATTAAACAAAAGTGAATGCAGTAATTTATATAAAATAGTTAGTACATCAATCACAGTATTTAACTAATAAAACTTATTTCATTTTAATGTATCTGCAGACATGTTATTTATATAGAAGTATTGTTAACCCTTATGATCAGGATCAGATAATACAAAAATTAATATATAATGAGTSCTATGATTACCACATCACTCCATGTGCAGTTAAAATAACGTCTAGATCATAAATAATCTCCAGTTTAGCACTTTTGTGTTTATCTTTGTTTAAATATACTGGTTTGAAAAAAAGGATAATGGGTTTACCTGAATTTTGTGTAGTTTTTTTTTGTTGAAAAAAAAAGGGATTAAATAGCGTTTAGGGCTGAACTTTGTGTATGAAAAAAAAGTTGCTGAACTGAAATTTTTTTTTCAAAACGCAGCATATCAGTTCAGCCAAGAATGAGCACATGACTTTTTTTTTTTCAAAGGTTTATTTTGAGCGCATCATTTGCCTTCCTGCATATGTTGAAATAAAAGACTACATCAAATAGATATTTATAACAGGAAATGTGTTGAGTTTTTTTTCAAGTCATGAACATCATAAGGATACATAACAAAAAGTTTATATTTCCTTGTCAGTTTGCTTGTTACAGATATTGGGCCATCTTTGATGAAATAACGCTCAATTATCCTGAAAAAATTTAATTTTGCCAAGAATCCTAGATTGAATTTTTCTATGGGAGTTTTGCGCTACCAAATGATCAGAAAAACGCATTTATAACTGAAAGCGCAACAGAGGATACGAAAAAAAAAATTGAAAAAACAATACGATATGTATAAGGTTAACTTARAATGTTCCCAATAACTTTGTAAGGTAAAAAAAATATGTATCTATATAGACATTCAAACTTTCACTTTAAAGTGTTTAAGGCGTAAAAGACAACCCAGATATTCAACTGTAAATAGCTAATTGAAACTTTTAAAGAGTAATTTAATTCATAAGAAATCACCAAGAATAAAAACGTTGGAGTTTCGGCTTTAACACAAAGCAAGTGATTATTGAACGGTGTTACAAGATACACATTTTATCAAAGTTGAGTTACCAAATGTATGCTTGATAGATAGATAGATATATCTCTAGTATGTATAATCCACTGCAGGTRAAATCTAAAGTCATTGAGAAAATACAGTAAACTTATTATTGGTACTCAGATTATGATAACTTTAAAAGTTATCTGACATAATATGTATAATAATGTAATCTTAAGACTAAATATATGTGTTTATAAATATCCAAATACCAGAACCTTTAAGCTTAAGGTTAAGTTTCTTTTATTTCAGATATTATACATATCTTATTTCAACAAAAAAAAGATACGTGGCAAAAAGCTATTCAAACCAAAATACTAACCAGTCGTTCAAAATAGGGCAGATAATATATTTTCTTTTGTTTAATCTAATTAGCGAAAAAAAAAAAAAAGAAAAGAAAAACACAGGTGGCGTCTGAAAAAGTGATTAAGCAATGAAGAAAAGTAAACGTTTCCTCAAACCACTCTTAAAAGCGATTCATGCATTGTGCTCGTCAAACTGTTTACAGSTTTTTTGCTGGCCTTTTCGGTACATCCTTGTCTTGAGGTTTAACATTCTCAATTTTGTTTTCTTTTTTTTTTCTTTTTACGTCGCTTAGTCCCAATTGGCAGAATTCATGCTCTTTATGTTTTTTTTTTTTTTTTTCGTTCTCCGTGCTCCCCACTAATACTAACAAAAACCATTTAAAGTGAGATATAACACATTTCTCTCATTTGTCTTTTTTTTCTCTATAAATAATAGTTTTTTTTTTATTTTCATTTTTTTAGTTGCTGAAAGGCTTAAACTCCAAAACATATTCACTTTGGTTATAGACAGTATCTGGTTAGTTCACCAACTTCTCATCCATTACCTTTCAAACAGAATAAGATCTGTTATTGGTCGTTCTTTYCCCCTCTCTTCTTTGAACTTTTATACAAAAATAGAACACCATTAGTCGTATAACAACCAACTACTCCATTCCATGCTGAATTTAATCCCTTTTTAACTTAAATAAGAACCTTGATTAATAAGTTCAATCACAATAYACAATGAAAAATAACTTCAACTTTGATCTTTATAGACACTACAACAAGGAGACAAAAATGTTTCAGTGCTGTATTTGCAAAAAAAGCTTTTCAAGACCTTCATCATTAGCCATTCACAAAAACATACACTCAGGAGAAAAGCCGTATGAGTGTGACCAGTGCAAGAAAAGATTCAATGTCTTAAGTAATTTAAGACGACACAAAAAAATCCACCAATCCAAGGATACCAAAAAGTCAAGAACGTCAACCCCAGTTGATGCTGTAACAGAAGAGATACACGAACAAAAAAATAACGCAGGTAGGCCGTACCACAAGCTAAAGCCATTGAGTATGAAAAAGAGTGGCCACAATTATACAATGATGGATCCATACCCACGAGTTGATAACGGAGCGTATATGGAAATGCCAAATAACTTGATGATGAACGCAAACATGATTCCCAGCATGATGTTTCAGGGGCAAAACTTCWTCGGAGCTCCAAACTTCATGGTGTACAACCAGCAGGTGCCATACCAGGGCATGCCAGTGCCACAAATGACATACAACGGCATTTACCAAAACAACATATCCGGTAGTGTTCCATTGGACAGAATAGAAGAGGTGCAAGAACAGACACAGGAAAACAAAAACACAGATAAAGATAAAGACAAGAAGCCAGATACAGAGCCACCACAGAAATCAGTTCTCTCTATTCAAGAGTTGTTGAACTCGTCGTCCAATGACAGTTCGATATCATYCGATTGATAGATAATTTATAGATAGTTGAGTAATTTTTTACATTAACKTTTTTTTTTTCGAAAGAGTATATCAACAAACAACTTATATACGCATGTTTATATTCTATTAAGGTTATAGCATTGATATAATCACTGTGTAACCACCTTAACACTAATTTTGTATAAAGGAGGGAAAAAAAAAMMAAAAAGAAAAAATTTTTTCCGGATACKTAGAAACGTTTGATGTTCGGCATTGCAAAAAAAAAAAAGAGAAAATGAACATGGAAATTAAAGTTGAAATGCGCATATCCATTAACAGCAGATACATTGTTTCAAAGGGAAGCATGAGTAAGGGGCGGTGTGGACATTTGCCATGTAATTATATTGCATTTGTACTCAAACAAATGAGCCATTAATGGAAAAGATTATACAGTGATGGGGTATAGCCCTTATTTTCTTTGGCAATCAACATTGTTTTGGAGACTGATGCTGCAATGCGCTTCTTTCTATGTGTAATCACCTTAAACCCGACAATTTCCTTCTTTTTTTATTTTTTGGCCCACACAAAAAAGATGAAATCCCGGAAGTGTTTCCAACCATAAAGTTTAACCATTACAACAAACAAAACAAAGGGGCCTTCGGTGTATACACTAATTTCTTAAGATCTTCACATATATACTGTTATACCGATATCATCCGAATCAGCTCGTCTATTCCGCTGAAGTTCCGATCATCGTTTTTGTAGCTGACGTGTCTCTCGCTTTTGGTGTGTTTGTCGTAGTCATCGTACTTGACTCTGCACCCCTCGCAGTATCCGTTTTTGCTTTTTCCGTCGTCTTTCTTCTGCTGCTGCTTCTGCATCGCCATCTGCTTCTGCAGCACCAGCTGTCTCTTTTGCAGCACCTTCATCTGTGCGCTGATGACACTGTTTTTTACTGGCTGCAGCCCGTTACCTGTTCCTGTCCCCATGTTCGTTCCCACAAGCACACCACTGGCCTTCATCTCGCTCATGTGCTGGGTGTTGACTCTTTGCAGAACAGGTCTTTGTGTGATGTTTTCAGCTTCCTCGTACTTTGTTGTGCCGTCCTTTGAGGGTGACTGGGTTCCATTCGCCCACTGTTGTGGCTTTTCCGGTACTGGTGATTGCAATGTGATGTTTTCGGAGGTGTTGAAGCTTTCATTGTGGTGTTTCATTGTCATTGACAAGTTCTTCTTTTCCTCATAAACATCAGTGTCACAGTACATCTTGGACAGTGTGTTGTTGAATGGAGTCCACATTTCTGTTTCCTTTTCATAATAGCTATCAAAGAAGTACACATTGTTGTCTGGGTTTGGAATGGAGGTTTCCGAGTACAGCCTGCGGATCATCAGGGCGTAATCGTCCCTCAAAAGATCCTTTTCGTATCTGTGCTTGATCAGCTTCCTTGTCACTGTCTTCTGGTTTGGATCCGAGTACCTCTGTATGTGTATTGGCTCCTTGCCTCTTGTGTTCAGCTTGAATGCCCTTTGATACATAATCTCCTCTTTGTCCCTTCTGGCAAACGGTGATCTTCCATTGTAGCTGTACTTGATGGCTGGGTATGGCAACGAGTCCAAGTCACACTTGTCTTTGAAAATGTCATCCTCGTTGGTGGGACACTTCCATTCCATTGATATGATTGGTGCAAACTGCTGGTTCTTGTAGTAAACGTACATGTGTGGCTTTTCATCAGCGAAGTAGTGGTAATCCTCTCTTTTGGCTGCTATGTCTCTGTCCAGGTTTCCTATTTTCGATTCCATGGTCAGGTATTCATTCAGCTTGTTCACTTGAGGGCCTTTGCTCTCAACAACCACGGGTTCAGGTGCCTTCACAGTCATCTTTTTCTTGTACTTGGCATAGTCGATGTATCTCATCATTTCATAGTCCTTCTCCATTTCTTCCACCTCAATGTCTAAGTGCTTGAAAAAGCGTCTTGATTTCTGAAGGTTCCACACCTTACAGCCTCTTCTTTGGGCTTGGTTGATTGTCTCCTTCATTTTTGGACACTGCACATCATTCGCCTCGGATCCAATAACCAAGATGAATGTCCGATCACTCAACTCTGGACTTATGGTTGATCCGAGGGACAGAAAGCCTGCCTGAACAACACTCAGTAACTTCTCCTCATTGTAAGTCATCTTCTGGCTCACATCTCGAATCACTGTGATTGTTTTGTTTTCTGCTAATACTTGACGCCATGATTTCTTCCATCTTTCACTGTCTCCCTGCGTGCTTGTCTGTGACACAACAACACTTTTAGGTTTAACAACTGGTTCTCTTTTGGCGATTGTTATAACTTTGGCTGGACCCCTTGATTCAGGTTTGCTTTTGACTTGAACTTCCTTTAAGGTTGGTTCTGGTACCATCGGCTTCTGCAAAGGCATAATAAAGTTCTTGGATCTTAGCTTGGCCCCATCTATCGATCTGGTACGTTTCAAGTCTGGCATTCCAATGATGTCCTTATCATTAATTCTTCTCTTGACTCCAAAGTGATCGTTGTTGTTTTCGGAGCTTCCAAAGTTGGTTATTTGCTTTTTAATCTTCAGGTCAAATTTTTCCTCATATGTCTCGCTGCTTTTTCTTTTCATGAGCTTGTTCAAATCATTTATGGTGTTTGAGCCAAGCATGGTTCTTTTATCATTTCTTTTGATATCAGGTTTGTCAGGCGTGATAATCTCTTGAATATTTTCCTTTTCCTTGATGTTYATAGATTCCTTTGTTACAGATGCTTTGGTAGTGTTATTGCCTAGAACTATTGCTTTGGTTTTGTTCAATTGCTGCAGTTCAGCTTTTTTCTCTATTTGATCCTTTATTTTCTTTTGTCTTTCCAACGAGGCTTCCTGTCTTTGTCTCTCATCATGGATCCTTAGCATTTCAATCTCTTTCATTTTCAATATTTCCAAGTTTTCATCAACTTCTTCATCCTCAGTGGATTCATCGGCCTTATTCGGTGTTTCAAAGCATTGTCCTTCAGCATTGTTCAATATTTTTCCAACCACCGATATAGCATTTAACACAGGTGCCTGAATCGATTGAGATACTTCCGGCTTTTTGAAAGTACTCAAGTGTGTCTTCATGTAATACTCATGGTCTGAATCATGATCATCATCAAAGGCGTCGTCAGTCCGTTGACTATCAGTAGCATCGCTTGAGACATACGGTCTGCCTATAATCGACTTATCAAATGACGGCTGTCTTCTCATAGTAGAAGCTGACTTCATGGGACTAGGTGTCTTTTTCAACCTAGGCTTGTATTTTCTTCTAGGTGAGCTTGATGCCTTTGTAGGTGAGTAATCATCATCTTTGCTCAAACTGTCAAGTTGCTTTTGAATCAAAGACTGCTGGTCAAAAAACATGTCTATGGTTTTATCTATTAGCTCTGGTTATGTTTGTTTGATTTTGTTAATGATAATCCATTAGTGTATGATACACGTAAAATACATTATGTCAAAAATCAATAAACAAATGAGGAAGATCAGCTTTGGTGGGTTGGATTTTTTTTTCTCACCAAAAAATATGCGTACCAGAGGTGTTTCCCAAAAGGGAAATATTTTGGTGTATCACTTCTCCTCCACCCGCCAAGTCAAACGCTAACCAAAAAAGCCCAAAAAAAAAAAAAATTTTCCATTCGCTTTCAATATTTTGCTCTGGTAAARATTTTCACTTATTCTAATTTTTCTTGAATCATATACATTAAACAGTAATGTTGTCTGGAAAGTAAGCATACCATACCAGATACCATTATCATGTTCAGTAAATGTATCAGAGCTAACAAGCTTATTTGCAGAAACGCTGCATTGGCTACAAAATCAAATAAAGTCAGCATAGTCCCTGAGTTACAGTCCATTCAAGACAATGCCTCCAAGGTCTGGAGCAACGATGTTTTGAAACAATACTACAACTCCAGAGTCATTGAGCCACTTGAAGAAGTCATGAAGATGTTCAACGAAAAGGCCTCAAACCCAGATGAGGCAATCAACAACGTTGCTGATATCAACCAAAAATTCATTACAAAACAACTGAAAGACAACCTGTTCACGGGCCAGGGGAAAAAAACCTTCACAAAGCTGTCCCTGGTCAACAACTCATCCTTTGCTCTTTCATCACTAAAAGGCGAACAAGCAGAACTATCCATCAACCCAGTCCAAACCCCAAATCTTTACCATTTGATCATGAGAAGCTTTGGATCCCTGGAAGAGTTTGAAAAGCTGTTGTTGCTGTCCGCAAAGAACATCCAGGGAGATGGATTCACCTGGTTGGTTTTGAACACTGACATGACCAGAAAGAACTTCACCGAGGACAAGAGCTACCAGGACCTGATGAGTGAGTTCAAGATGGACAGCCTGGAATACAACTACGACAACGATGCCATTAAAATCATCAACTCACTGCACAGTCTGAAGGTTCTGAACACCTACAACGCAGGCTCACCCTTTGTGTTTGACAGATTCAACGGTGCTTTTGAAAAGACCCTGTTGTACATTGAAAACTCCGCTGAAGTCCAAACAAAGAGAAAGGAAAAGCTTGATGCTCTAAGAAAGGAGCTTGAACAAAGATTCCTAAGAGATAAGGATCCGACCGTGGAAAAGGACTCCCTGTCATACATGTACGAAATGTACAAGCAAGAAAAAAGAATCAACTTGTCCTTGAATCTGTTGATCAAAACCGATCCAGTTTTGGCCATTGACTGTTCTCCTAAGTTGTGGCTTTTGGACTACGGTGTTGAGGGCAAAATGGAATACTTGAAGAACTTGTACTCTGTCACCAACTGGGCCTTGATTGAAAAGAGATTGGTTACTCATTTGGAATCTGTTCAAAAATAAAATGTCTTCTCTTGTATATAAAACTATTACATCTTTTCTGTAATTCAACTATCCTTTATATGATAAAATTAATCCGTTTTCATTTAATTAAATAAAAATGGAAGAAATGAAAAAATAAAATAATCATGATCTTCTACCTAAAGTTTTGACTCTTCTTAATAGTTTACTTCCTGTGGACTGCTTGCCATTTTCAAAGTCGCTTGAGAAGTACTGGTTGGTGTTGTCTGACTTCACCTTAGTCACTTCTGCGGAGGTGTAATTTGTTGGTGTGTCTGATCTCAACCCTAGTCTGTGAGATATGGACTTTTTTCTACTTAAGCTTCTTTGGATCTTTTCCTGTCTTTCCTGTTCCTTTCTTGGAGCTGGTGCACCATCAAGGAAGGTTGTGGACCCCAGACCTTGGGAAACAGGGCCGTGTATTTTGACTCTTTCGTTGGTGTCCAGATTGGTCATTGAACTGTTATTCTTTATTGCTGCTATGGTTGTGCTGGATCCGTTGCCAATTCCCTGGAGAGGGTCTTTGTTCAGGATTTCTCCATTCTGTCCTCTCTGGGTCATTCTGCTGGAGTCCATGGAGTAAACAACATCATCTTCATTGTCGTCTCCATCGGCAATGTTTCCATATGTGTTTGAAACTCCAAAGACCTGGTTCATTTTGTTTTGGTATCCCTTTGATGTGTTTATCTTCCCTGTCAAGCTTGAGTTTGGACCGTTCTTGGGGAACGCTAGTACAGGAGCTGCCTTCTTGTTTTTGTTTCTATGTGGAGTGCACGCATCAAACGGCCCGTCGTGATGGAAGGCCCCTCCAAACAGCCCAGTCACATCCAACTTGTCAATGGTATCAACATTCTTTGCAATTGCAGGCTTCTTGGTCTTGGATGACTTTTTCTTGCTTCTGGACCTCTGTGTTTGCTTGACATCCTGTGGTGTGACGTTTCTTCTTGATGGCGCAATCTCGTCGTAGGAAGGTGGTAGGTCCTCACTCATCATGTTGTCGCTGGCCTCATACTGTCTTCTCATCCTTTCCTTTTCCTGTTGAGAGCTTTCGTATGTGTTTTGCTGAGGTGCTCTGTGCCTGTTGCTTTGTGGCTGATTGTCCTCTTCGTAATCTTGAAGAAATGGGTTTTTTCTGCTCATACTATGGTTACTTTGTATACTATGTGAACTGATATTTCTTTGTCTGTGTATTTAACTGTATCTTGGTATTGTTTGTTGGATATATCTCCAATATTAATAAATGAATTGTTAGTAAACTTGTTGATTGTCGATATCTTTTATACCTAACTCAGAGTATCAATAAAGTGTTTGGATAATAAAACGTAATAGGAATATATTGCTCAAATCCTTCGCTGTTGCTGTTTTTCTGGGKTTTTTTCCCTAGGATTGAGATAATATATTTTTTTTCAAGGGGGTAGACTCTATCGATTTTGACTAGAACGTTCATCCTGCACCTGACTTCGCCTTTTTGAGGTTTTCGTATCCGCTCCCCTGAGCATCGGAGAATGTGTATTTTCACCACTTGTGTTTCACAGATCATGGAATTTCCTGATTGGGAAGAAGCACACAAAAGCGTGAAAAAAAACTACAGAAAACGTAAAGGCGCTTATCTAAAGATACTAAACTGATTATCTCCAGTAATCAGATGAAACCCACTTATAGTAGACATTAACTCTTCACATTATCTTTTTTGTTATTATACAAGCAAAACAACTTTATTGTACTGCTTGTTATCTGCAATTTCCATCTTTTTTTTTTTTCTTATTCACTACATACCTGTAAATTCCTTGTGGTGGCTTGAAGTCTAACCTATTCCCATTGACACCTTGGTATGTATTCTCCTTAGAGCTCTCTGTGTCATAGTGATTCAGAATGTCGTCCTCATAAAACGCAGATGATCKTTGAGAGTGGAAACTCGATGTTGATCTGTTATTGTGGTTCATCACTGGTCTGTAGTACTGGCTGTTGAAAGGAGACGTGGAGTTTCCCTGTGAAAAGTGCTGGTTCTGCTTGACCCAGTTTTGAAAGTCCTCATCGGTTTCGTACTGCTTCAAAGATGTGTCCTGCATGGTTTGGCTGGCATTTCTGAAAGGGTTGTTAACGGAATATGGTCTTTGAGACCCACTTCCACCTGTGTTTTGGTAACGTTGCATGTTGTATAGGTTGAGAGAATATATATTTAGTGATTGATATAGGTCTGTATCAACTATTCTGTATATCTTATTTATGATAAATATATATTATCTTTAGTTAAAGTACTCACCAAACGTTATGTATTTTTTTTTCAACGAAAATGAAATTTTTATTCAACTTTGGCGTAAAGAAAAATTTTTTTTAGGAAGAGAAAAAAAAAAAATAACCCATATATCAGAAACATCCATAGGAATTACCCTTTCGGGTAATCAAATCATTAAATTAAGTAAACAATTATTTAACTATCCACTGCCTCATAAATATTCATAGGTATTTATCAATGCAGATCTAAAAGTGCATGTACTTCTGAGCAAATGTTGCTTCCTCAGCCTTTGTCTGCACACTGCCCACAGAAACATAGTCTTTCTTATCGATCTTCTTGTTCACATCTCCATTCAACACATTCATGTATTGGTCCAGTGTTGGGATCTTCTCAACGCTTGGGTCCTCAAACATGATTTGGTATCTCATTATGTTGTTGTACTGATCAACTGACATCAACACATTGTTGGTCGTGCTTTGCTGGTATGGATACAAAACCTCACACTTCAAGTAACCACTGTCCCCAGCAGTGACATTCATTTTCTTACACCAGAACAACAGCAGGTTTCTTGCCTTCTTGTTGATGTCACTGTCAGTCACTGGGAAAATGCCAGATGACAGCATCAATGGCATGTTGCTCATGTCATAGTCCAGCAAGTCCTTCAGTAACAAAGGATTGGTGTTTTGGTTGTAGGATAMCCACACCTCACTTCCATTGAAGATCAAGTACAGACCCCCATTCTCAAGTGACTTCAATGCATTGTTCACCTTCAGGCTTGAGGAGCTCTTGAAGGTCAACAGGTTCATTCCCTGATCATAGAACTCAAGATCGTTTTCCAAGAGCCCCACGTGCATTGGGATTATTTGTGGATAAACCTTCAGCATCAGTTCGTTCAAGGGCAAAGTCAGGAACGAGAAGTACGTGTTGACTCTGTCATTGCCTCTTGTGGATTGCTTGGCCTGTTGCATTAACAGTGACTTTTCAAAGCTTAACAGCAATGTTGGCAAAAACTTCAATGATTGTGGGATGACGGCCATGTTGTTTAGTTTATGGTTGTTGGTGGTTGTTTTGTACTGAACCATTATTTCACTCATCTTGTTGTCTATGTTCTTTCTAATGGTTTCGTAATCAGTTGCCTGGTATCTCAACGAAACACATGTTCCCTTGATGATGATATCGGCCACATTCTCTTGATCAACAAACTTGTACACCTCAGACACATTGTTGGTGACTGCTGCGGATGTGTTGATCACTCTTATTCTTCTTTTACCGTTTAAGTCAGTGTACAGAACAGCAGCCTGCATGTGAACATCAGATTCCTTAATGGTTCCATCAAGCTTCAACAGGCATGAAACATTGGATCTGTTTGTGATCACTGGGAACTGTGGGTCTGATCTTTCAAACATGGATGTTTGGTTGTAGTAGTTATCAACTCTTAGTCCGTTGCTTGTTCTGATCTTCAAAGCACATTGGTAACCGATTATTGAGGAAACAACCTTTATGTAGTCAGACTCAAGCTTCAAGTCATCCTTGCTTGATTGGAAGTGTGGGTAATAATGAACCTCACCCCCAGTGTTCAAACACAAGTACCCGATGTTACACAGGTCAACAAATGCGGAGGTTGTGACAAAGATGTCAATGGAACATGCCTCTCTAAGCAACTTGTTACCCAATGCTCTATAATAGTCCTGATCACCAAACTTCAAGTTCTTTTGGAATGCATCATCCTTTCTTAATTGTAAAGACCCTCTGGCATACACAGGCAGGGTGTTCAGAGATGACATGATCTTACCACCATTGGCGTGTTCCTTCAGCATCATCATGGCTGCTTCAACAGCTGGTCCAAAGCAGATGTCTGGCAGGTGCATCATGGTGTTGTTCGTGGCATGGTCTCTCAACTGCTGCAAACAGTCCTGGATCACATGCATGCTCTCGGCAGGCTTGACAAACAGGCCCTGGTATATAGGAATGAACACAGATCCTGTTTCGTTGCCCTTGTTTCTGGTGTCCCCGTACAGGTCCCCCACAATGAACTCCTTGGCCTTGTTCAAGTTGGCAGAAAGCTTGAAGAAATGCAAGTTTCTGTCAAACCCCAAGATGGCAACTTTACAGTTTGGTTGCTTGTTGCTGATGACCTCAATCGTATTCTGAGTCGCCTCAATGACGGCCAACGAAGACTTGTTCATGTTGGCAAATGATGAGATATCAACCATGAACACATAGTGCAGCGGCTTCGACTCCTGCTCAGGCACGTGCCAGTACTCCTTTGGCGCGTCCATGTCCGTGCACCCACCGTTCATGTTCAGCATGCGCATGCCAGGCATGTTCATCACAGCGTTCAACGACATGGTGTTCAGAATCGGGTTCTTGCTCTGGGTCTTACACAGGTTACATGTCATGTACTGGTTGTCGGGACTGAARATRAAGTTGTGGTTGTTGTAGGCCCTGCACCTTGGACACCTGATGATTCCGACATCCTTGGAAACCTCGTTGAAGTGAGTTTGGACTTGTGTCTCGTCCTTCTCCTCAGCAAAGTCTGCCGATGGTTCGCTGTCTGGGGTTTTGGACCCACTTGATGTGTTCAGCTGCAAAGTTGGTGCAAAGGGTTGCAAATTCAAACCGATTGGCAGCTTTGTGCAGTTTCTCAGCGTTTCACTTTCGGGTATGTTGTACATGGTCAAAGACATGATCCTTGGATCACAGGACCCGGTGTCAACAGAGTAAAACTGGGTGGTTTTCATGGGCAATATCGAGTTTCTGGACGTGTCAAATGTGGTTGAGTTGTACTTCTCCTGGTCCAACAGCCTCTGCTCAGCAAGAACGTAGTTGTTGTTTTCATCAACAACATGCTGAGGGWCTGGTTGGGGGTCAACARGTGATTGTGGTGCTGTTGGRATCACATTTTGTTGCTGRTAAAACTGGTTGGATATTTGTGTRCTTGATATGGTAGGCTGTAAAGTGTGATGGGCTCTGGCTGGTTTTTTTCTTCTGCCTCCACTTTGAGCCAATGGTTGTGGAGCTCCACTGTTGTCATTCAAATYAATGTTGTTAAACCCTTGTTGAACAGTTTCCATMTTTGTTGGTTATWATATCAGAGTATTTGTAAATARATATCCCTGCTTGGATCTTCTATAAGTTTGGTGTCTTGCCTTTCATTCAAYTTTATAAYAAAATTCAGATTTGATAATTTGAAAATAAAAAACCAATTTGTTTACACGTTGCMGTGTACACCGAAGAWTCACGAATGGCAGCATAAAAAWTTTTTCCCCGTGGTGTCACTCTTGTTGTTGTTTTTTTTCAGTGGGGGAAGAAACTCGTGAATTTTTCCAACTACGGTGAAAAAGTCCARTAGGTATTTTTAGATTATTGGGAGAAATTTTGAAAACTTACGTGATGTATCAGCAATGAACACATTCTCCTCGTATATATTCACACAATCAACAGTGGTATTAAACTATTACTAAGCAATTACTGTKTTTTTCTATATATTATATTACATACATTATTGTYGTAAAGGCACACAGCAGATGCACAARCTTCATCAGCAGTGACCMGTCGTGCACTCCAATACTGTTTCCCAGATTCTTTGACTTGCTGGTTCTTGTTGCATTTGCCTGGACATTGGTGACTACAGTCACTGTTGAGGTTCCGTATAGGGTTGTGCTGTCTTCTATCTTYGTAGCCAATGTCTCATACTCAACAGTTATGATGTACACACTGGCCACATCACTCGAATACGCCTTTTTGGTGTTGGTTGATATTGCTGAGTAGTAAGTGGAACCCGATATGGTTGTTAGCTSGTATGAGGAAAGCGCTGTTTCGTAGAACGACTTCGTTTGTGTTATGATCTCTCCATTTGTGAAAATGGACCCGTAGGTGAAGTTATATCCGAACAGTTCCAAAATGTTGGACCCATACTCCTTGGACTGTGTTGAGGCTGCAGAGAATGTTGTTAAGATTATATCCGTGTCTGTTATGTTGCTTGACTTGGCAAATGGTATGTATCCAGAACTCATGAACTTTGCTGTTTCCAMGTCACCCTGTAAGGATACTGAAGATGACTTTGTTGAGGCTGTTAGTGATGATGGTATAACAAATATACTTGATGTTGAGGATGAGGATGAGGCGGATGATGCTGTGGTATCCTTTTGGTTGCTTCTTTTGTGCTTGGCCAATCCGGTGTAGTCGCCAAAGCTGTCTGAAGAGTCAAATGTAGCAGCTTGAGCTAGGGCGTATTGATTGGCCTCAAGATCACCAACTAAGTAACTGTACTTCAAAAATGGAACACCTAAAATGTTAAGGCCTGATAAGTAACTTGGCTTCATTTTCAAAATACAAGCATTGGTTTTTTCTCCTGAAACACTCTTGAAATACAATGGAGTTTCAGAACCATCCTTGTTACTCAAATAAGCCTCTGTGATGAACTCACTCAGGGGAACCTTGATCGATAGCTGACCAAACAAGAACTCAACCTCAGCATTGATGTCTGCCAACTCACAATTGACATACCAAGATTCCACACTTTCAATATAGAATGCATTCGTTTGGATACTGATTTGCTGGATTATGTCAATGGGTAGGAATGAAGTTGTGTATCTCGAGTCAAACAAAACAGGAGTTATAGTCTCAGATGTTGTTAGGTTCACAGTTTCCGAATTATTGGCAATAATATTACACCCTGAGAGAGGGAAAATAGGGTACCCATCGGAGGAGAAGCTTTGGCCTTGCTCAAAAACCTCGTAGTATGGGATGGAATTGAACTTAACCAGGTCACCTGTGAATAAACTGCTGTTGACATAATTCATCATCAATGAACCCACTGAATAGTTACTGAAGGTCGCATTTGAATAGTTGGATGATGTCTTACCAAAATTAACCTTGTCATAAGCATCACCAGCAGCCCACAAACTAAAGCCTGCATGGGATATGACTTTTTCGTTTTTCAATTCATCTAAGAACATGAATGAGGAGTTGAAGTTGTCTGAGGCCACTTGGTTGTCTTGCCAATCTGTGTTGTTGATGTAACCTGCCAGTCCTAAGGCGGCCATCAAGGAATGAGAGTCATAGGCAACCAKGAATCCCACAGAGTTTATCTTTAACTCATCTATGGCAGAGTCTCCTTGCACAAATGGATTGTTCTGTAAGTCAGATATAGTCATGTTTGTCATGTATGGAGTGCAGTTCATTGCAATGTTGTCTATAAATGAGAAGTTGTAAACAGTGTCTGATGAGAAAAATGGTGTTATGTCATCTTCATTGACGTCATAAGTTTGCACACTTGAGTCTGGATTGTATGCACGGTCAACGACCCACACATAAGGCTGGGTAATATCCAAACGAAGGTGCTGATCCTGATTGGTAATGGAAGCGTTGACATACCAAAGACTGTTTTTATCCACACCAACATTCAGTTGATAGAATTCGTTTGTATAGTTTTTACACAAAACAGCCGTTAGTATGGCTGATAGATATAAAAACTGTTTGAATAGCATGTTAAAAAGAGTATTATAATATTTGTTTTCTATTCAAACCTTCTTTTAAGCTTATATCTTATCTGGGTGTGATATTGTATTATTGAATAAAGAGAAGAAATGTATTTCTACAAGTTGTTTTTTTTTTGTCTAGTTATTTTTTTTTTTTTGATTCGAATTGCTAAATATAGCTTGTCAAAAGTATCTTTTTAAAATAGTATTGGCGTTGGTCTGTGTTAGTTATTTAAGTTTATTTACTAAATTATCTTAAATATATTAATAATAATAAGGGACTAAAACAAATGTATTAATAAACAAATAGATGAGTTTTCAAAAAAAAAGAGCCAAGATATTTAAAGTTTGGGAATGTTTTTTTCTTTTTTTTTATTTTTTTTTTTGAAAAACCATTCAACGAACAAACAAGAATGAAGAAAAAAAAAAATTTAATTTTATTTTTATTTTATTTTTTTTTGTTTCTTTGACACAGAGTGTAATCAGAACATGCTCTTGTTTCTTATCGTGAGTCAGCAGTTGACATCAGGATGTTGGTGTCTATGGATTGGTAATGGACCTTATATACAGTGTACAATGGATGTGCTGTGTACGCTACAGAGACTGTCTTCCATGAAGGAAAAATAAGTGCTATGTTTAGTAACACTGCGAACCTTATTCTGCATTCCGCCTACAAAAAATATACGTAATCATAAGAATTAGCGTTGCGGATGAGCCCCCAACACGGCCAAAAAAAAAATAAGATAATGTTTTTTCCACAGGAGGCTTTCAAACGGTTATGTTCCACTTGGGTGAAGTGGCATTCTTACTATAAATAAACACAGCTCATAGCACTGTTTGCTCAGTGGAAACAAAACTCATGTTATTTGAAAAGCGGAACAAATGTTTGCTAAATAAAGAAAGTTTTTGATGTTTGTGTGGTCATTGTCCTGTTTGATTATTGTTTCTTGGAAGCAAATGCCATTTGTGACGATTATTTCATTGTGATCTCAACGTCATTTACTATTATTTGCTTCTATTAATGTCTCAAAAAATAGATGTATCACTATTGTAAGATCAATAGGTGGAATGGATTGTTACTTAATGATAAAGACTTTTTCTTTTTTTAAATAATCAACTAGTGTAGTATAACTTTTGGTTTTGTATAGTTTTAGACATAGAAATATGATGTCAATCACGTGGATAGTTTACCGTACTGTACAGTCAAAATCCCGTAATTAACATGAAAATCTCCACTTTCTAGAGATAGTCAATATATTTGTTATTGGCGCATACCAAGTAAGCAAAAGGATATTAATATTTTTAACCAAAGATTTTGATGTTTGCTGCTATTAGAAACTGCATTTTAGCTTAATATTCATTGCAACTTAACTAGAAATTTTGTAAAAAACAACTCTTAATGAATACAACGATAACAAATGAATAATTATATCATCCACAAGTGAAATTATTTTAGCGCAACACTATATCAACCATATGCTATAAATTCTATTCAAAACATCAATGAATGCTGTCATTTGCCAACAATAAATTCCATATGTCTTAAGTAAACATCATTCACTAGTACTAAAATTGGGATTTTTTTTGCTAATACTTCAACCTTCTTTTTTGCACTTTCCTATTTAGGTAAAGTCACATGACTTTTACCATTTTTCGCCAAGTTWTTCACATTTCCCATATTTTTCAAAGAAAAACAAATAAAAAATTTTCCAAGCACATAATCAATATCATAACAAACAGCATCAATTGTTCTGTATTCCTATATATCAATATACAAAAACCCTAAACACCATTTAACATACTAAGTGTATAAGAAGTAACCAAAATAAGCTTATACTCAATATATAAATTTCCAACAAATTAGTCGTGACTATACAATCTCCTCTACCTTATACACAACTTCAAAACCAAAAAGAGGTATAACAATTGCTTTAATTTTTGCTAAAATTATCAATTATAATTAATTTATTACAAAAATATCATGTCTACTCTTGATACAACAACTAATAACTCATATGGTGAGCAAATTGACAAATATCACAGCACCATAGCAAAATACATCCAAACTTCAGAAGAACAATCCAGTATCACCTTTGATGATGATTTACAACTATCTCTTACAGCTTTGTTTGACTCTGCCGACATTTTAAGTGAGAAGGAACCTAAGAAGTTCTCTGAAACTTTTCTTCCATTATTCATCAAATTTCTAAACAATGTTGAATGCTCCATGAACAAAGCTGACTTGAACAACACCATCAGACATACTGTTTTAGAAATTTTGGGCAAAGTCAGCCCTCATATAATCAGCTTAGCAACAAGTCCCGAGCTTATACAGTCTGAGGATCCTCAAGCTAAGCCATCTATAAAAACTGACAACATGGTTGTTCCCCCAACATTGGTTGAACCTCTATTCAATTGTCTTTACAAAGATGTCTTGGTTGTTGATAATGAAGTAAATGCTGTTCTTGCCTTGAAACTTRTCAACAACATCTTTAAGTTCTTCAGATACTTTTTATTGAATCAAGTTGGTGACTTTTTGGAGAACTTTTTATACCCTCTTTACAGAAATGCTTCTTCCTTAATTGAAGAAAATTTTTCCACAGAAAGATCAATCTCAGATGATTCTCAACCATTAATCAAAGGCTTAAGCTCCTTCAAAGTGTTGGCTGAATGTCCTGTTTCTGTTGTCTCCATATTCTCATCTTTCAAATCCATTGTCCCTGCTGAAACCGAAAAATACCTGCCTCTGGTAATGGAATTCTTGGATGCTGAAGTCACATTCCAAAAACAAGCCAGAGAAAAATTTGAAAACTCTCAATTAAACAAAATCAAGCAATCATTGAACATTGATCCGTCTGCTGAAGTAACAGAATCTCAAAACTTCAAAATTCAAAAGAACATACAAAGATATTGTACCATTGCTCCTGCGATATTCAACATGAACAGAAGAGATGAATTTTGTAACTTGTTAACTGCTCAAATCAAATGTGCCTCCTTTTTGGTTTACATTTTCTTGAGAAATTATGTTCCTGAGCTTTTGAAGCAACATGCTCCAAGAGTTCCTGCCATTCTTTGCAGATTACTTCAAGACTTACCTGCTGACATGACCCATTTAAGAAAGGAACTGTTGCAAACTATTAGACATATCTTCTCCACTCCTTACAAAAAACTGTTTATTTCCCACCTTCCTGTGTTACTTAATGAGGATGTTTTGCTATCTCAAGGATTCACCAACACTGACATTTTAAGAACATTGGCCTTGTCGAACATTGCCGATTTGGTTCACAACCTTAGAGGTATGTTGTCCTTGGACCAAATAGAAACATCCATTAACTTGTTCATAAAGTACTTGCATGATACAACTCTTCAAACCAATGTCCATATAATGAGTTCAAAGCTTTTAACCAATTTGGTTGACTCTATTTTGCAACATGGTAAGGAATTCCCTCAATATGCACCAAGAGCTAGAAAACTGATGATCACCATCATTGAGGGGTTCATTGTCAGGTTAAAAATGCTGAACTTCACCAAGGATAGTATTGTTCATTACCAAGGTCTATATGCCAAGAGAAAGCAAAGAAAGTACGATGAGCTACCAGGAAGAATCAAAGAAAATGATAGAGAAAACTTTATCAAGGAAGTCATCTTCAAAAACACTGAATCAAGATTTGAATCAAAAAGCGAGCAAGATTCAAGCCATACAAAGGCTGTCGATGAAGATGTGGATATGGAACTTCCAAGCAACTTTGCGGGCTTTTACATGGATAGATTTGACATAAAGGACCACTCTCCTATATTGATCACCTCAAACACCACATACACCAATGTCATCAATGTAACCAATAGAGAAAAAATGAGAGATCCAGATCCAGCCTCTTTACTGTATGGAGCCCCAATCAAGGATGCCTTGTATCTTTACAGAACCCTGCTACCCTTTTTGAAGTCTGTGATCAGTGATTTGAGACAGTTCAACCCACCTCCTAATGACTTCACTGAAAATCAGAAAACCTGGTACACATTGGCAAGAATATTCACATTGGAAGAAATCAAACTATTCAAGACTTTGTTCCATGAAACTTTGAAAGGCTTCCTGTTCTTCACAAACAAGGCTGAACCTGAAGCTAAAGACAGTACAGACACAGTGGTGAAAAGAAAGTACTTTGACATAAGATCCCCAAACTTGCCTCTTTCAGTGTCGAGAGAATCTAGAGACTTGATGGAGTCATTTGTTGTTATCTTCATGCATCTGGACATACCAACTTTCAGTGAAATTGTTGAGAGCGAAATGGAATTCTTTTATCAGTGTATTCTTGAGGATTCAGCCATCTTGCATGTTGCTCAATCATTCTTGACTGGTGAAGTCACCTCCCCTGCATTCAACTCCATCCTATTAAGATTCTTAAGCAAGAAATTGCCAACTTTGGGTGATGCCGACATCAATGTCTCAAACATCATTATCAGACTGTACAAATTGAGTTTCATGTCTGTTAATGTATTCCCTGTGAAAAATGAACAAGTCTTACTTGCTCATATCAATGACATTGTTCTTGATTCATTGAAATATGCCACTCTTACTCATGAACCGTTGGTTTACTTCTATCTGATTAGAACTTTGTTCAGATGCATTGGTGGTGGTAAGCTGGAAMATCTTTACTTAGCCTTGATTCCTGTTTTGAACACTTTACTGGAAACTTTGAACAATTTAATAAAGCAAACTAAGACACCATATGCCAAGAATCTTTACGTTGAAATATGCCTAACCATTCCTGTCAAGCTTGTTGTGTTGGCACCATTGTTCTCTAAGCTTCTAAAGCCTTTGTGTATATCTTTACAATGTCATGAACAAACCGATTTGATCCAACAGGGTTTGAGAACTCTTGAGTTATGTGTTGATACTTTCAATGCTGAATATCTAGATCCATTGATTGAGCCATCCTCCGATGAACTATTCAATGCTCTGTTTGGTCTGTTAAAGCCAATCCCAGGTAACCCCCAAAATTCACATACTGCGGTAAGAATTCTTGGTAAACTTGGTGGCAGAAACAGAAAATTCTTGAAGCCTCCAACAGATTTGAACTTTAGAGATAAATATCCTGAGATTTTGGCTTCTTGTGAAATCTATGGCTTGTCCCCAATGGATCCTTCCAATAACTCAATGGTTAATGGATCTTCAGCTCAAGCTCAAGCAGTTGAGTCAGGTGTTTTAGGTGTCAATGGTTGGAACAACGAATTAGTACAGAATGAACTTCAGAATATGCAACAAAGTAAGGATGTAGACACATCATTTTCAATTGCAACTTGTGTTGAAGATGTATTAAAATTGTTTTATGACCCAGGTTGTGAAAAGGAATATAGACTAAAGGCATTTGAATACTTATCCTCAGTTTTGAAAATCACCATCGGTTCAGGCTTGGAAAAGTCCCAATTATCCCAAGATGATTTGTTGTTAAAAGTTTCTCAAGTTTTGAACAGCATAAATGAAAACAAGTTTGATGACGCCACCCTGGATTTATCTACAGAGAAAATGAAGGATTTGAATAGATTTGAAACCTTGATCATTGACTTGCTTGATTCCATATTTTTTGCTACTTCCATTCCTGAATTGGTTGAACCAGCTACTTTGTTTTTATTGAACTTAGCAGACCATTTYTCTATTTGTCATTTGGCAGAAACTGTTGAAGAGTGTTTAATTGAAGAAGCTGCTTTAAAAATGGAAACTGTTAATCCTGCAAAGACTATCCAGTCCACTGTATTCATCAAAAGTTTGATCAATTCATTAGGTAATTATAACGCTGACACAAGAAAGACAGCTGTTAAAGTCACTGAAAGATTATTTGTTACAAGTGAAGTTTTGTTGAAATCTCAACCAAACAAARGTGAAGTTCTTGCTAAAAATCTTTTAGCCATGAACATGTTCAAGGAGTTTATTCACGGTACCACCAATGAGGAGTTTTACATCAAATGTGGATGTGTTTTAGGACTACACACCATTATTACCAAATTTATTGATTCAGAATACATTCACTTCCTAATCAAAAAGTACCAATTTTCAATTACAAGTGCCATGTTTTTTGTCTTGGAAGATACAAAAACAGAATATCCACATGTTATTGTTACTAGAACTACTGATGTTATTTGCAAAATCCTTTCTAGCAGCTTAACACCAATTACTGATGAGCAATTGCAAGAGGACAAGTTTTTACTTCATTCCTTGTCAGAGGTTATCTGTTATTTGAACAGTCCTGCCCAAGTTACAAGAGATGCTTCAAGACAAATTTTAGACATGATTTCTGAAAAAACCAATTTACCTATATCCTCTTTGATGAGCCATGTCAAGACTCTTTTACTAAAGCCAATTTTCTCAAAGCCATTAAGAGCATTGCCAATTCCTATTATCATTGGTAATGTTGAAGCTGTTACTTATTGTTTGAAGACTACAGAACAAATCTCATCCAGCGATGAGTTGTTAAGGTTCTTGGCTGAAGTTATTGCTCTTGTTGATGCAGATGATAAATCACTATCAGGCAATAACAAAGTTGCTGACTATTCTATGAAAAGACAATTGGTTGTATTAAGAGTCACTTGTATTAAGTTGTTATCTGCTTCTGTAGCCAATGAACAAATTGCTTCATCAAAGGATGGTCAAACTAGATTGGATATTTTAAATTTGTTCTTCAAGACAATGACTAAAGATTCAAATGAAATCATCGATGCTACTTATGAGGGATTGAAGACTGCCATTACAACTTCAAATTACAAGCTTCCTAAGGAAGTTCTTCAACCTGGTTTAAAGCCATTGTTAATTAACTTGTCTGACCGTGAAAACTTGTCACCATTCAGACTAAAGGCATTGACAAGGGTTTTAGAAATTTTGAACTCTCACTTCAAGTTGGAAGTTGGTAAAAAGCTTTTGGATCATTTAGATTGGAAATCAAATGTTATGAATCTTGACCTATTAGCTGATCAAGATATCATTGGTCAAACACCTACTGAGATTTTGGTCCACATTGTTAATATGTTCCATTTACTACCTAATCAAGCTGATATATTCCTAAAGGACTTGGTCACCAAGGTAATGAGATTAGAAAATAAACTGAGATGTCATTTGGATTCTCCATTTAGAGTTCCGTTGGCTAGATTTTTGGACAGATTCCATGAAAGTGCTGCTGAATATATGACCAAGAACTTATCATACAGAATTTGGGTCTCTTTCATTTGTGCCATTTGTCAACTACCAGAAGCAACCCAGTTGTATCAACAGTTGAAGGCCAGATTACCAAGTTATGTTGAAACATTCAAAAAGGCTATGGAAAATACTCCTGATAGATGCGTAAGCTTCTATGCTTCAGTTGTTGACTTGGTTACCACTGTATTTAAAATGGAAGGTACTCAATGGCTTCACGACAATTCTAACATAGTCGAGTCCTTGCTTCAAATGACTATCAGTGTTAAGGCAACTGTGAAGAGCTCTGGCTTTTACTTTGATCACACACAATTGAATCAAGCTTTGACTGGCTTCCAAAAATTGTTCATTGATCTGATCAAGAACGGTCCTAAGGAAACCCAGATTAAATATTTCATGGAATTTGTCAAGTGTTTGTTTGACTCTGAAGTAACTCCATTGGAAGAGTTCAATGATTTGATATTCAGTAAAATTGTTGATGCTAGAACGGCCGATTTGGCTCAAAGAATTGAGTTCTTGAATGTTGCATCATCATATATTGTTGAAAATATGGAAAAGCCAATTTCTCTATTTTTGGCAAGAAGTGTTATCAAAGATGTTTTGGTATTCGAAGGTTCCTACTCTAATCACTTGAACAATCTGTTGCCAGCCCAATTAAGTAATGAATCATTAAATGATACTTGGTTTGGTATCTTGGCTAAGAATATATGGGCAAATGAAACTCTATTGGAATCAAACATCATTCAATCTGAATTGGACTTTTTGAAATTTGAATTTATCAATTTGACTGCAACCTTGGTTAAATGGGCACCTGAATGTGTTAAACTTTTCAAAGAAAATATAATTGAATTTGGATGGAGCTGTATAAAAATGAAAGATGAATTATGCAAGCAAGCCTCATACATGCTTTTTGCTATGTTCATTCCTGTATTTKGCGTCAATTCCCAAGTTATAACTCCTATATTTGTTTCCCTATTGAGAAACGAACAAACTGAAGGTCGTTTCTTAGTCAGCCAATCATTGGACTTGTTGATACCTGAAATGCACAAAAGACACTTGGATGAAAGCGATGCTGATGAATGGTTAACGTGGGTTAAATGGATTAGAAGAGTATTGTCAGAGGAAAAAAGCTCTCAAAATCTGTTGATTTATCATTTACTTTGTGGATTCCCAGAAGAGTTTTTCTCTGTTAGAGAGTTATTTGTTCCTAATATAATCAATTATTTGGACAGATTATTCAAGAGACAATCATCAGGTTTGTTGGAAAGTCAAAATTTAGCTATGGATCTACTGGAGCTCATTTTGAAATGGGAAGAAAAACACATTTCTTTGAAAATTGAACACGAAGATGAAGATAGAATGGATGTGGAGGTCGAAGAAACTGCCAAATCTGGCTCTGTAGAGTCCATTGAGTCAACAGCCTCTCAATTCTCCATGAACTTTGAAATTCCTTATAACCTGAGAGAAACTTGTGTTAGTTCTTTGATCAAATATTTGTGTTCAGCATCCTCCAAGAATTCCGATATTTTAYTGAATTTRAAAGGGTTAGATTTATTGTCAAAGTTCCTATCAACCAAGTTATGGAATGATGTTAAGCCAAGTTTAGAGTATTACGAAAAGACTTTGACTTTTTCAGGTACTCCAGCTGATAACATAGTTCCTTACATCATTAACTATTTGCAAGTATTTGAAATTGTCTTGGAACAAAGACCTGCTGACTGGATATGTGAAAATATTAAGTACTTATCGACTTTGCTGAAATCATGTTTGTCATCAAATCATCATGATATACAGAGAGGTTCTCAAAAGATCTTGAAAATCATTTTAAAGGCCATTGTTGAAACAAAGGCATTAGAAAAGGAAGCTGAAATTTTGGAAAATAATAAAGCTATGGATGATGACGATGATGTTGATGTGGTTGGAAATCATGGAATTTCAGCCGATGACAAGTTGAACAAGCCTCTGGACGAAAATGATGTTGACTTGACCCCTTGTTTATCATTTGTCAACAACATTGTTTTGATCATTTCTAAAAACTTGGTTATTCATTCCACATCTATATCATCTGGTGTTATGTTGGCTTGGACCTTGTTCATGAACATCCCTGCCAAGGTTGACTCATTGTTGACAAGTTTGTTGACGACTTTTAATAAATTAGTTAATGATTACTTAAATGCACCAGTTTCCACTGATCCAAAGGCCGTTGAAGAAGTCAGATTGAATTTGAAACTAATTGAATACTCTTTCTTTATTTTGTCAGATAAGATTGCCTTATTAAATGATCAAAGAAGAACCTTTTTATCATTGATAGCAACTTTAGTCGATAAATCTAATGATGTCTATATCTTAAAGCAAATATTAAGAATGTTAAGATATTGGGCATTCTTGGGTGAGAATTATCCAACTGTTAAGGAGGTTTCTGCTGTTTTAACTAGAATGTTGACTTTGGAATTGAAGGGACAAACCGAGCTGACTTTGGAATACTTTGAGTTAGTTATATCCATATTTGAAAACAGACATGAATTGAACTCTGATTTCCCTATTAGAATGGAGCATCCTTTCCTGGTTGGTACAAAGATTTCTGATTCAAAGTTGAGAAAAAGATTTATGAACATGTTGAACGACAGTATTGAAGCTGATATCCATGAAAGATTGTATTACATTATCAAGGATCAAAACTGGGAATATGTGGGAGATTCACCATGGTTAAATCAAGCTACCCAATTGTTGTATGGTTCATTCAACAGAAACTCTGAAATTAAACTRGCCTTTGAATCCAAGTTGCCATCTATCAAGAGAATTGAAARATTGTTAAAGGATTCAAAGTGTGCTGATGAAAGTGTTTCTTCTGATTTGAATGACAACTTAAGATTACTTGTTGAAAATGAACACAGATTTGTCACCGCTGATTTGAACGTTACTGCTGGTGACTTCACCGACTACTTGTCTGAACTCTTTTACAAGGCACCATCCACTATAAGATCAGCATGGGTATCAATATTCCCCGTTGCTTTCAAATCAGTTCAGCCTAATGAATTGTATGGTATGAACAGATCTTTAGTTGCATTGCTATCAAAGGATTACCATGTTAGACAAAGCAGATCACCAATGAATGTTATAGGTGCTATGTTGGAAGGGTTCAAGAACATTGAAACCATTGAAATCCCACCACACTTGTTGAAATACTTAGCATTGACACACAATGCATGGTTTGAAAGTTTGTACTTGCTTGAGGAATCCTTAACCAAGGGCAAACTTGACAATGGTAGAAATCAAGAAGTCATTGAGGATGCCATTTTAGAGTTGTATTCCACTTTAAGTGAAAAAGACATGTTTTACGGTTTATGGAGAAGAAGAGCCACTTACTCAGAAACGATTGCAGCTCTGTCTTACGAACAAATAGGTATGTTTGACAAGGCACAACAATTGTATGAATCTGCTCAGGTTAAGACAAGAGCCAATGCCCTACCTTATTTAGAAAGTGAGTACAGTTTATGGGAAGATGGATGGATTTATTGTGCCCAAGAGTTACAGCAATGGGAGATTTTAACTGACATTGCTCATGATGAGGCTTACACTGACTTGATGGTTGAATGTGCTTGGAGAACGGCTAACTGGAACGTTGACAGACCATCCATTGAATCATCTTTGAAGGGTCTACTGGAAACACCAACTCCTAGAAGACAGTTATTGGAAACCTTTGTTGGATTGCAAAAGCAATTCAAATCTAAGGGCAATGATAGTGATGTTAAGAGAATGATAGAGGATGGTATTCAAATATCATTGGCAAAATGGGCCACTTTACCTAACAGAGTATCTGATGCTCACATCCCATTGTTGCATATTTTCCAAGAATTTACAGAAATGAGTGAATTGCAATTAATTTATAAGCCATTGTTTGAAACTACTCAGGCAAACATTGAACAAAAGTCTGCTGATATCAAGAGAGTATTGTCCAATTGGAGGGAAAGAACGCCTAATCAATGGGATGACTTGAATATTTGGAATGATTTGATTACTTGGAGAACACATGTCTTTGACAACATCAACGAAACTTACTTACCTATGTTGAACAACTTGCCTAAGGGTACCAAGAATGTGCCAAACTACTATTATAAAGGATATCACGAAGTTGCTTGGGTTATCAACAGATTTGCTCAAGTGGCAAGAATCCAAGAATCGACCGATGTGTGCTTAGATCAATTAAACAAGATCTACTCTTTACCAAATATTGAGATTCATGAAGCCTTCTTGAAATTGATGGAACAAGCTAAATGTTACTATGAGAATCCAGAGGAATTGAATACAGGAATTGAAGTCATTGGAAACACAAACTTGACATACTTCTCTGAAAGCCAAAAGTCAGARTTYATYACTATGCAAGGTATGTTCTTRACCAAGAARAMTGAGTATGAAAAGGCCAATGAATCATTTGTTAAGGCCATTCAACTGGACATCAAGCTTCCTAAAGCCTGGGCCGAATGGGGTCGTTATCACGACAAGCGCTTTACTGAATCCAAGTTCAAGATGGAACATGCATCATCAGCATTYTCATGTTATTTACAAGCWGCTAGTTTGTATAACAACAGRGAATCTAGACAAATGTTRAGTAAAGTMYTRTGGTTTATGAGTTTGAAGAATGATGGAAACAACATTGAAGAATTGTTTGAAACATCTAAGCAAGAAATTCCAACATGGTATTGGATCACATTTATTCCACAGTTGATTTCTGCCTTGTCACACAAAGAGGCCAAGATGGCTCGTTCCATATTGATACAAATAGTCAAGGAATATCCACAAGCTGTACACTTCCATTTRAGAACTGCTAGAGAAGAGTTTATGGGTTACGAATTGATGAACAAGAAGAATGCAGCCAGTGCTGAAGGTGAGGGAGTGAATGCCACAACTGAACCATCCAARACTGCTCAAACATTGGAATACTTGGATGAAATGAACAAGTTCTTGAAAACATCATATCCATTATTGGCTCTGACATTAGAATTCTTAACTGAYCAAGTATCATCATCWAAGAARGCCATCACACCTGATGAGACATTCTACAGGGTGATCAATACTTTATTGAATGAAGCYCATTCAACATATCAAAGATTGCCRGATTACAATGAGAATGTKCAATTGCCAGAAAAGATTGTTAGCAACATATTCAARCARTGYAATGACAACTCAGATGATGGACTAAAGTTGAAGTTGGTTGTTGACTTTGTTCAAACTAAGCCTACATTTGAAGCMTATATCAAGAGATTRAGATTGTGGAAGGAAAAGATCAACAGTAAGCTTTCAAGATATTCAGATGATGARAAGTTTGAGGAAGTGTTCCCATATTTGACTAGATTCCATCAAAAGAAATATGAGGAYATTGATATTCCAGGCCARTACTTGTTGACYAAGGACAACAACAAGTACTTTGTCAAGATAGGAAGATTCTTGTCGAATGTGAACTTTGTTGTTAGAGCCAATGGTAGTTACAGAGTCTTGAACATAAGAGGAAGTGACGGTAGCATCCATTCATTCAGTATTGAAACACCAACAACTTCTTCTAGAACATGYAGAAGAGAGGAAAGAGTTATYCAGATGTTTAGATTGATGAATGATATTTTGGACAGATATGTTCAAACAAAGAAGAGAAACATTGTGTTCACAACACCAATAAGTGTATCCTTCTCTTTGGATGTGAAGCTACATAGATAYTCCAAGAAGTACAAGACCTTGCAAGACATCTTTGAGGAGTATTGTGAAAGCATAGGAATGGATAAGAACAAGGTTTATGATTATTACATTGAACAAATCAAGGCGGCYAAYAACAAGGACTTGCCGAAGCCAGATGTAGTAGCAGCCAAGGTTGAGATTTTRTCAACAATACAACAGATGTACATATCAAAGAATGTGTTAAAAGATTACTTCAAGGTGTTRTACAAGGACTTTGAAAGCTTCTGGGTATTTAGAAAGACATTTACCATGAGATATGCAACACAYTGTTTGATGACATAYATGATGTCCATTGGAAACAGAACACCAAGCAGAATACATATCAATGTTGAAAGTGGAGATGTGTTCTCAACTGAGTTTGTGCCAAATAAGGTAAGCCTGGAAAGATTACCAGAGGCATACAGAAACAACATGCCTAAGTTGGCAAATGATGCACCAATATTGCAGTTGCAAGAGCACATACCATTTAGATTGACACCAAACATTCAAAGAYTGATAGGAGATGTAGGATTGGAGGGAATATTCTCATCAACAATGCTGCTGTTAAGCAAAGGGTTGCTAAGCAGCCAAGAAAATGACATAAGAAACCATTTGAACTTGCTGATCAAAAAYGAAGTTATAACATGGTTCAGTGATAATTACAAGGGAATGAATGTGAAYAGACTGGAAGGAAACGAGCTGGAGATGTTGTCCATAGTCCACTTGAACACTGAGTTGATCGTGAGAAAGATGATATCGTTGTCACACTTCTCATCTCAATTTGCAGCATCCAATCACTTTGTGTTGGAGGCTATCTCAACGGCCGTGTCTCCAAGAAACTTGACAACACTGGAAATCACAAGCATGCCTTACTTCTAAGGGGAGAATATMCATGGGTTTGTTACAGATTTTTATCATTAAGTTATATATAGAACTSYCTWGTTCATTTTTTTATCAAYAWAAAAAATATAATAAAGATCAAGATAATATATTTTTTGTGTGTGTGTGTTTTTKTTTGTTTACYTCTTCCGTAAAACGCGGCTAATTTAAAAGGTGGGTAAACGAGGGAATTACAACCCCGAGAATAATACAWTATTAGTCTTTTTTGAGATTTTTAAGTTTAATTTTATGTATACTTAACAAKATGTACCCYCCCTCCATGATGTATACACARAGAAACTAGACAAAGACAKTTAATAAASAGTWTAGCTAATTYCCTGCTGAATTTWAAGCCATGCCAATAACATTGCAAGGACACTCAACGTGGCACTGTGTATCYTTACGATAATCATATCCTTTTGAATTTTCAAATTCAAAAATTTACTGGTAAAAWTTTTTTTACGGGGGAAATAAAAACAAAAAGGATTGCCAGAATATTCGCGCATGCAAAAGGCAAACATTTCGGCTCAAATACTTTTATCGTTTCTTTTTTTTTTTTTTGGGTTCCATGAACTTTGGCAACTATTTTTTTTTTAAAACTTCACAACAACTGGGGATTCAGGCAACTTCTCTTTGAACTACTTTATTAAGTATAMTAACATTTCATATAATAATAAGGAAACCCAATCACACTCTGTATGCAGAATCAGCAGTTACAGCCATGAACCAAAACAACTATTCCAACCTACACAGCAACATGGGTAACTCCAGTGCCTCTTTATCTAATTCTACCTTGGACTTCTCGCATAACAACAATAGCAGATCTAACTCCTACAAAAGGGTTACTAAACCAACCACCATCAATTCAAGCATCAACTCCACACTGGACAGAAGCAAGTTTGATGCTCTATCTCGTGATACCAGATCCAACACTTACCATTTTGGCAACACTAATGGAAACGTGAATACACGAACCACTGATTTCCCATCCTACTTGAATATCTATGATGATGAGGATGAGGATGATGTAGCAGACACATTCAACTACAATGAAAATCAGAACAACAACAGAAACTTCACTTCACAGTTCATGGACTCTCAGCAGATAAAGTTTGCTAACTTCAACAACGACAATGAGAATAATGAGTTTAAGATGAAGTTAGATTCTATTCAGGACAATAGGGCTAACACAATCTCTAAACAGTACAACACAGCCAAGTCCAGCTTGGACAACATGATGTTGAATGACGACAACATGAACTCCAACTTTATTTATCAATCCTCCATTGACAACATGAACAACTTTGATGTTAACAACTACATGAGAATGAGCGATGGTAATATTCTGAGCAACTTGGGCTTTGGTACCAAYGAACCTTCAAAGAACGGCAATGTCCCTGTCAAGGTTGAACAATTTCAAGATACATCTTTGGCAAATGACTTGGCAACAACAATGAATAAAAAGGATACCAACAACAGTAATGAGAGCATTTCAACAACACCTGTCAACAAGGTCCAGAGTGAGGGGAAGAAGAAAAAGCCAAAAATGTCTCATAACATCATTGAGCAGAAATACAGAGACAACATCAATGACAAGATACTGCAATTCAAGAACATTGTTCCAACTTTGCAGATGTGCTGCCTAAGAGAGGACTACCTAAAGGAATACAGCTCCAACGAGGTTGAGTATGGGAACACCAACAACTACTTGGACGGGATGGTGACAGATCCAAAGTTGATGAAAAGACTGGATGGCCTTGAACCAGCCAAGAAATTGAGCAAAGCCATTATTCTATCCAAGTCATATGAGTACATTGAGCATTTGGAAAAGAAGGTTGAACAGTTGGAGGAAAAGCTAAGCAAATATGAGAGGTTATTACAAGGTGATAACAACACCGGTGGCAGACAGGGCAACTTCGAGGGGAGGATAATGCAAACACCGCTTTCTTCTTTGAACCAGATGAAGGCCAGCCACACCATGAGCAAAAGCAATAGCTCTGGAAGCTATTACATGYCTGAACAAATACCAAAGCCACCACAGGAAATCAAGGGCCCTAGCCATGCTCTGTACCAAAGCAATGTYCAAGGAGGCCAGCCMAACATGAACACAYACGGYTCAGCATTRTCCTCWCAATCCCTGTCGAAYAGCAACGACCTAAGCAACTCGAGCATGCAAAGTCTGAATCARTTTGCAGACTACATGGACATTCTTGGATACCAAATGAAAAACAACAACAGCGCCACAAATGACACAGGAAGTGTTGTTGACTACAAGCGGATRCAATCACCACTATCAAACATGGAGAACAGCAACTCTGGCAGAAGAGGCAATGTGAACAAYGCTTCTGACATACATAACTACTCGTATTTAGAAAAATAGTTACTGTTGTATTGATTAAAATATATTCTTTTACGAGGGGGGAAACCTTCTTCTTTTTTTTCTCCCCCAATTTCTCTTTTTTCTTAAATCCGACACGATGACGGGAAAAAAAAAWTTTTTTTYGTTTTTTTTTTTTTTCGTTTTTTTTTCTTCGTAGAAATTTTCTTCACTAACGATTTGAATCAWGATTGTAGTGTAGAAGATCAGTAGATGMCATCTTGATTAACCAAGAAATATATACATAACCAATGCTAAGAAGAATACTCAAGAATCAAGTTAGGTTYAACAGCTCATTCAGTGGGTTCAAATCTACACTACACCCTGAAGTTAATGACTACTTYTTGAATGAAACCAAAAACCCAAACAGCTCCCATGTTCCTTTGAAAAACATCAACTCCTTGTTTGAAAAGTCTGTGAACAACTTGACAAATGAGTTGAAGGAATTCCACAATGAGGACCTGGCCTTGAAGTACAACGATCCATCTGTCATCTATGATTTTGAAAACACAATTCCAAAGCTTCATTCTTTCAAGGACGAAGTCAAGATAGACTACAACAAGGACATCAACAGATTCTTCCTGTATGAAAAGTGGACCTTGGACAARAGTTACAGCAGCAAATTCATGACCTCCTCAGCTGCCCTTAAGGACAAAGTCAACTCTTTGTCGCATCCTGCCAGCATGCCKKTRAAGGATGGCAAGACCAACTACAATTCATTGGACCCAAACCACAAGGAGTCCCTGATCACTCATGATGATGGGTACTTGGTGGAGAACCGTGAACAAGCTYTGCACAAGTTTGGCCAAAGAGTCGACAATGACCTGATTGGTGGTAAGTATGCGATCTTTGAGTTTTTGGAAAACAGCAAGATCCTTCCAGACACGCTGCCAACCATCCTGGACCTGAACACCATTGTGAGATTCAGATTCCCATTCAACTCAAACTCATCCTTCAACGTGTACTCCACATCCAATGAGATGATCAAGAACGAACAGGACATTGAGGGTGTCCGTAAATTGGTGAATGAATACAACAACCCATTGGCATGGTTGAAGTGCGGGACCGTTTTGAACAATGATGTTTTGAAAACTGTCCCCGAGTTCCAAATATTTGACTTAAGAAGAAACAAGGTGTCACTTGACYTGAAGGAATTGATAGACATTAAGCTACCTAGAAACTTGGARGARTTYAGCGAAGCCAAGAAYATYTTGAAGGACGTGCCTAGAAARGACATCAGCATTGAAGACATAAAGAAGACCAAGTACTCCATCATGATGGTCACTCCRGATGTCGTTGACTATGAAAGAGCCTCCTACAAGTCAAGATTGCACTACATGCTTTCTGATATCCAAATCAAGGACYTGAAYGATAACTTTGTTTCTGAGTTCAAYGAAGGCGTGCAAGTCATYCAGCAATACACCCCACCAATGCCAATGAAGGGTGAGACCGCTGCTCAAAGATTTGCATTCTTCYTRTTTGAACAACCTGAGGACATGGATGTAGCTGCATTGAAAAAGAAAGTCAATGAATTTGACTTGGAACATGACTTTGATATCAGACAGTTGGTCAAGGAGTTCAACTTGTATCCAATTGGTGCCAATGCTTTCAGAGCCAAATACGATAGTTTCTTGCCTATGAGTGTTGACCATCACTCAGTTSAAAAGGAACTGGACTTTTACATAGATCCTGAGGAAGGTGAAATCAGGGAATACAAGCCTAAGTCAAGTTAAGYTGCTTTGACATCCATTGTGTATGTTACAAGATAAATATAGTAAAGTAAAGTTGATTAATAAGTGTAAATAGCTCCCATWRTATAAGATTATAAAATACGATTCTTTTATTATTACTTTTTTTTTGTTTTTTCGTTCAAATTTCATCAAAACTTCTTCATTTAACTTCATTATATAGAAAGTGTATATAAGCATGAACATAATAGAAATTGAGTTTTTATAGAAGTTKCTTCAGTTTTTTTAAGGAATATATCATTACCATGTATTTATTTATTTTATTTCTTTRATATGTGAGTTGTTTAGATTTCTTTTTTTTTTTTCTCTTCACTTTGTTTTATCAGTCAAGGTTCCAATTCTTTATCTTCCTCTTCATCCTCACATAAAAAAAGTCTTATGTCTTTATGAAAGTTTATAACTTTTCAGCCTTTTCTTCTAAGTAGGCRCCCAAGTCAAAGTCCTTGTTGTCGATCAAGGTTTCCAAGGAAACTTCTTCTGTGCTTGGAGCAGCAACCTTGACAATATCTTCCTTTGGTTGGTCCTTGGCGTTATATTCTTTTTTGGCTTGGGCAATCAAGTGTTGCTTGGCCAAAATTTCGTCTCTGACGGAGGCCTTATTCTTGATTTCACATAAAGTGGTGACACCGGTGTAGAAACCTAGGGCCAAGGCGGTGTATCTGAAAACATTGATTACTTGTGTGGAGGTTGGAGCAGACATTATTCGTGTATATGTATTTGTTTAATGATTAGTTATGTATGGTGCACTAGAAGTCAATAACAGGTTTTGCCTAATGTTTTCTTTATCCAGATGTCTGATATTCTTCAAATTGCAGTAAAAACAAACTGTGAAAATAAACGGAACCAAAAGTAAAAAAAAATTTTTTTGGGTCTGTTCCAATTCCAGTGGTAAAAATTTTTTTTTGCTAGGAAATTTTGTATGTTTTACCTTTTTGGGTAAAACGYACTAGATGGGGTAAATAATTGTTAAAATACTAAAAGTGAACTTGAACCAATGAAAAAAAGATTGTTAATTGTTGGTACGGCTCATTTCCACAATGCTTCTACAAGGTACTTACCAACGTAAATTATTTGAAGAATTTACATTATTTATGTTAAATTAAATGAATATATATAACATCGSATAAAATAAACATACGGCATCATTATCACACCAATTTATCTCAAACATTAATCTTACATTCATTTAACTAATTGAGTTCATAATAGTTTTTTTCGCTTGTTGCAATTCCAAGTTGGAAATACACGTGCACCATATAAAAAAATACACTCTATACAATTCCAACTGTTGATTAATTCCTTTCAAAATGTATCCTAACTGATCTCAGATTCTAATATCTTTATCTCATCTTCAAGCATCTCTATGTTTCGTTTGATCTCTTTGCAATCCTTGAACTGACGCTTTGACTTGAAGTTTTCATATTGTTCGTGTAACAATAACTTTTGCTCTTCATAAATAATTATTCTATTCCTAATATCATCTGYTTTATCAATACTTTTACTCGTTTCCATCACCSCTGAATCCACCTCTTTTGGTGAATCCTCCTTGGGCATGTTTGGCTTGACCTCGTCTAGCAAGAAATAGTTTACCTTTTTGATTAAATTCTCTAGCAGTTTTGTGCAAACAACTGTTATCTCCGATCGATTTGTCTCAGCATTTAGCAACTGTAACTTGATTTTGGATTTATGTAAAATGTCCTCTTCCAATATCAATAAGTAATCCGTTAGTTTTTTCACGTTTGAATCATCCTTCTTTAAGCTTTTCAGAAGAAATGTTATCACATTGTGTAAGTTGTTGTAATAGTCTATYTTGCTCAGTATCCAGTCAAGGCTTTCTCCCGATTGTTCATCAAACCCACCCTTCTTTAATATCATATCCTGGTACATTTTCCTWTCCTTTTTCATCACAATGTTGTAATTGCAATCCAGACAGACTTTAAACTTAATAAACCAGTATTTCAATATTATTGCCTTGTACTTTTCATACTTATTGAGGTTCTTCAAATATTCTTGTTCAATCAAAAGRCTTARGTAATACAAATCGTATTCTTTATATTGTGTTACTAAYCCTCCGCACAGTCTACAGTGATGCTGCTTTTGAAATATGTTCAAATCCATAATGACTCCAGCAATAAAGTTGYTTTGCCTTCTGTTATCTGTCTTTTCCCAGGAAACAACTTTCATGCTGTTGTTGTGTATTCGCTTTATTAAATCAGTATACTTTTCATCATCATGCTGAAACTGTTTTTTCTCGTTGTAATCAAGGATCAGATCAAGTGTGCTGTCCATCAGTGTATAATAATTCCTTTCAATAAGAGCAGTGTTCTTTAGAACTGCAAAATCAAGTTCATGACTAGATCTAAGTGTCATGAACTCTGCAGTATGATTTTTGACAGACATGTGGTACTTTGGTTTGGTAAACTATTATCAATACGCTGTTTTTTGTTTATTTACCTTTTTTTTTTAACCCCGTGCGCATCTTAACCTTTGATTTTGAACAGTTTTTTTTTTTTTTAAGTTTCTAATTAGTTAACGATAATTTGAAAATAATACAAAAATAGAACCCTAGAATTCAAATTTAAGAACATATATATCACCAAAAATAGTAAATAAAGACATATAAGTCTTTAAAGTAGTATTGAGTTACATTTCTAAAATGATATTCCTGTTGTTCACTCTCCCTTTCATAACCTTTATTGCATACGTTACTTCTGACAAGTTACTGTATCTGAACATAAATAAACTCACAAGCTATGATCCCCTTACAAGTTCGAATAATACAAGCAATAAGCTGCAATTTAAAAACTTTAGTAAGCTTTTTACTGTTCAAGACAAGAAATGGAACAAGAGACTCAGGTTATTTTTCATCTTCATCATTGCTTTATACTTTAATTTTATATCCATAATAATATACGAGATCTTCCAGTATGAACACATAGACGACAATGTTGTTATGGATGACGCAGAAAAACTTCAGCAAGTGTTTATTACAACTTTTTGTATACCGCTCATGTTCAATTTGCTCAGTGTACTGTTAAGCTTTGTTATACCATTTACCATTATTTTCTTAGGTTTACAAAAGTTCCACTTAGTAAAGACTTTCAAGCAGTTGTTAATTACATCAATTTTGATGACTTTTKTATGCTACCAAATTATAGTTAATAACATAGTTAACTTAAATAACCAAAAGGCTTCAATACTGCTGAAAATAGGAGTGATTGGTATGATCATCATGTCCTCTTTGTCAGCAATAGGTTGTGTCATAACAACTTATTATCACTACTTTTTGAAAAACAATAACAAGATATCAAGTGTTTCTGAGAGAAGCCATCAAACATCAGAAAACATTTTTACTATCTTGAAAAAGATAATCAATGATCCAAAAAATCACTTGTTATACTCTTTATTCATGGACACCATATTCTTATAYTATTGTAACTTCAAGAATATTGTTACTCTTTTTTTCAAAATTCCAAAGAGTGTTGCCAACTTAGACATTGTTTATGGATTGAACAAAATCACCACAGATGAATYAAAAAATGCYAATCCAATGGTCACATCAATTATAAATATCATCAACTTTTTTTATTACACGGAGGATGAAAAGATCGATCAGGTTTTCATGATCAAGTTGATATCAATTTTGTTGTCGTTTTCATTGTTTATTCTTTGTTTCAGCTACATWTTAAGCTTTTTGAGRAATGGTTTGAACATTTTGATATACTACTTTGACTTGACTCTGGATGGCAACAAAAAGGAARKGGAATTTTCAAATGATAATCAAAACCTACCAAGRTATAARCAGACATCTGCAATCAACAACCCTAGTCACATAAAGAACTTYATATTTGCTGAGTTTGTGGGCATTTACATTGTRGCAACYACTTTAGTAATATTAAARCTATTTCTACCTGCGGAAATTGAAGAGTTTATCAGTAAAAAAGTCTTTAACAACTGGATGTCGATCAATGTTGAAACCCAAAGCAAACTGATTAACACTTCTGCTGATGCTAGTGCAAACATCATGATGAGACTTTACAATTGGTTATTGAGCATTCCTCAATTTCCACTTATCAACAAGTTGGTTTTGATTAAGGCCAACAACTTGAGTGTTTTTGATAACATACAGTTCATATTTGATATCTCCTTCCAGTTCACATGGTGCTTTTTGGTTTTGGGAATTCTYGGGTTTGAAATATATAGCTCAAAAATCCTTGGCAATGATGATCACTTGCTGATAAGTTTCATAGCTGATAAGTACTCCACAATTTCCAGATCAAACTCAGCTTCTGATTTGTACTTGAGTGTGAAAAGAAAAATGAGTATCTGAGTGATTTTGTAATGTAAATTCAATGAAAGGTTAAAAACGCGGCTAAACTAAATATAGAATTTTCCCTTTTTGGGAAAGACTTTAATTAAAGAAGGAAAAAAAAACTTAACACTCTTGCGATTTAGTGTTGAGGAAATAACTAATCTATGATAATCAGATATTTATACTGAGTTTTCCTTTATAAAGACTACAGAATATGGAATTCAAAACTTTTTACTTAAATTATAATTATATATAAACCAAAACCTACAACCCAAATAATGAATACACAAGCAAACATACAGTTCAAAAAAACTAAATTGGAGAATATGAAAAGACAATTAGAGAAGTTAGAGAGAGATTATTCAAACATTGTTAAAAGCACAGTTTTTAAGCAATCCTTGCCAGAGYTCAAAAGTGAACAAGAATTACTAGATCTATGTAAGAAAAAGAACAAACTGCACATTGAGACTCTTAGAAAGTACAATGCTTTGAGAGATACTGGAATCCATCTTTTGGAATTAGTTGCTGAAGAAAAAAACCTTCATGGAACCAATGAGAAACTGATAAGCAAATTTGATATTTTGAAAGAGTTAGGATATGAAAGTATGGAGTAGTTGGATTGGATTAAGGATGAAAAAGAGAGTGAATTGACTCTAAAGAAATCATAAAAGGTGGAGTAGTTTATTGTATCTCCGATAAGAACCTAAAAATTTTTTTTGGAGATTAGCCATTTGTTGTTCTAACTTTATACTCCTTTTCTTTTTTCTTTTTTTTTTTTCACCCTTTTTATAATTCCTTATAACAGCATTATATCTTGAAAAAAAGAAATAAAATAACTAAGACAACACATCAATTAACCAAAAAACATACTAATCTTTCGAAAGTAATAACAATAGAGCATTATATAGATTGTAAACATAATAGTAGAAATGATAAACTCTATTACAATACGAAGTAGACTGCTCCGTTTCTTAACACTGATAACCTTTCTGCTTTCTTTCACGCAATCCAAACATTTGAAGCTTAAAGAGAATAAAAAGGAACTCATATCAAAGTTACATATAGGATCATCAAGTATTCCACAATCTCAAAGCACACATATAAAGTCACTCAACCCAAAAACAGTTCAAACAGTACAAAATGCAGTTTCTGGATCTGAAGCCACTCTCCAGCGAAAAAAAGGTATACTAAATCTGTTTGAAACAAACTTGTCTAATATTGCTTTGCTTTCAGATATAAATGGTGGCTTGCATGCTATTGACCGGTACTCTGGAGAACGGTTCTGGTCCATTTTCCATGAAGAATGTGAGTATCACAATGCCAATGAAACAAAGGCCTGTCCAGGTCTAGTTGATGTTCAAGAAACCAAAATAAACGAGGATGACTCAGAAGACTATCAATTTTCTGAAACACTCATAGTTGAACCATACGGTGAAGGTTCTTTATACTTTTTCAACATATTCACAGGTCTACACAAGATTCCAGCAACAATCAAACAATTGGTTGATCAATCCCCGATACAGTTAAAGACACTCGTTGTTGTAGATTCCAAAGGAACATTGTTGGAAGATGAAAAAATCTATACGGGTCATAAGAAAAGTGTTATATACTCAATCGATGCTCTAAGTGGTGAGGTTTTAGCAGTTTATGGAGATGACGCTGAAAAATCTAAAATGAACTTTCAAAGATTAACAAATACAAATGCAGCAATGGAAGCTACACATCTATCGTCCTCGACTGTTGCTACAACACCTCAACCATCGGATGACTTCAATTCTTACAAAACAAATTCTAACAGCTCTGGTAGTAAAAATGAAAAGGCTAAGGAAATCAAGCCTTTAACTATAGGGAGAACCACATACAACCTAGAGATACATTCCCCTTTGCAAAACACAAAATACAACATTTCATTCACCACATGGCAACACAACTCTTTGGATAACAACTTGATATCAAAGTATGGCTGGCCCACTGATAACAATTTAATTATTCCGGTATCAAAAAAGGATGGACTAGTTGTCGGACTGGATTTAGGTGAGATACTAAAAAATGGAAACAATGAAAAGCAAAGCATAAAGTGGGTCACAGGAGGTATGAATATCATGAAGGCAGGAGAAATTGTCAATGTTTTTGATATTTTTGAAGAGAATTCTAGTGACCTTCATCAAGGAGAGTCATTTGTACTTCCACATCCTTTCATGGCTCATGATTACTACAAAAGAATTCACGAGTACAATTTATTGCCTAATTCGGTGTATTTATCCAAAACAAACGCCGGCAGTTGGTTTGCCTTATCCAGATACACATACCCTGCTTTGGTTGACTCAGCCCCTATTTCCATTTACCAAAGACGAAACTTTGATGATAAAACAAACCTGTTTGATGCCAGGGACATTGAGGGTGTGCATTACATTGCTGACAAGCAGTTCAACGATTACTATGAAGACAGAAACAAATATGACTACCAACTAAAGCTTCATAGAAGATACCACTCATTGAATGATTTTGATGACAGCTCAGAGCACCTTCCTGCTGTTTACTTTAACAATGATTATCTGTTGAACCAACTCAAACCTAAACACAAATACAAAGTGGAAGATGACTATACTGCTGATGGCTATTTGCCTTACATTGAGGACACAGATAACTTTGATTATTTTGATAAACCACCAGATGTTTTCCATAATAAGCCTCCTCATATGAATGATGACTTAAGACACAGATTTGGCTTTCCGATGGACCCATTCCTAGGACCTAAAAAATTGACTTTTACGGAAGAAGTTACAAGAGGGTTCTTGCATATGATTGGTTGGTCAGTTTTCAAAATTTTTGAAACAATATCTTTTGTCTTGATAATTTTTTTGATTATAATACTGATATCTAAGGTTACATTGGGAACAAACTTCAAGGTTCTTATTGAGAAAAGTGGGTTTAAGTTCTCCTTTGAACAAGAAAACATGAGATTGATTGAATCATCCACGTTGGCATTGCCCACATCAAGTAACATCAGTGAGAACAACAATCCAGGTACAGAAATTGAGAGTGATAATGATGACGTGGACACTCTTCATGAATCTGAGGTGAAGAAACCACAATTCATTGATGCATCTGGAATGTCTCAGCGGAAAAAGAGAAAAAGAGGTAAGAGATCAGGAACAAAATCTAAAGTCAAAAAAGAAAGTGTAAGTCAAAGTGAAATTTTCACCAGTATAAAAGATCATTCATATGACGAAGAACATAGTGACAGTATAAATACATCTGATCAAACAGTTATCTCTTCGATGGAATCAACTGACAAGAAACTGGTAAACATCACCTTATCAAACAAGATTTTGGGTTATGGATCCGCAGGCACTGTTGTATATCAGGGGTCCTTCCAAAACAGATCCGTGGCTGTCAAGAGATTGCTGCTAGAGTTCTATGACATAGCTTCTCAAGAGATCAAACTGTTAACAATGTCTGATGATCACCCAAACGTTGTTAGATACTATTGTTCTGAAGTCACTGATAAATTTTTGTACATTGCCTTGGAGCTCTGTAGTACTTCCTTGGACTGCGTTATTGAAAAGGCCAAATTTTTCAACTCAAGAAAAATGGCAGAGATTTATGAAAACTTTGACAGCATTGATTGTCTCAGACAGATCACCAGTGGTGTTGATTACCTTCACGGTTTGAAAATAGTTCATAGAGACTTGAAGCCACAGAACATTTTGGTATCGTTGACTTCAAAAAATAAAGTTAGAGTCATTATTTCAGACTTTGGTGTTTGCAAAAAACTTGAAACCGAGGAGAGTTCTTATAAGACTAATAATAAAGGTCCTGTTGGTACCCAAGGATGGAGAGCTCCTGAGTTGCTATTACTAAAGAACAGTGGTATTGTAAGCAACAACAACTCTTTGGAAGATCTATCACTAAACAAATTCACCCCTGTGGAAACTGATATGCACGATGATATTGTTAAGGACCTAGAAGAAAAGAACAGACTAACTAGGGCCATGGATATTTTTTCTCTAGGTTGTATTTTCTACTATGTTCTTTCAGATGGTAAACATCCCTTTGGTAAGTCTTACATCAGAGAAAACAATATCATCAAAGACCAATATGATTTGTCTGATATCAAAATGGATCCTACTATGAAGCATTATGAGATTGCGGCTCACTTCCTGATTGTTGATATGATAAATGCAAACCCTTCGTTGAGACCAACTGCTTCCAAAATCTTGAAATATCCTTTGTTTTGGGATACTTTGAAAAACTTGGAGTTTTTGTTGAAAGTGAGCGACCGAATGGAAGTGGAAAGAAGGGATCCTCCATCACCTTTATTACTAAAATTCAATGCTGTATCGCCTAATATCATTTCAAACGGGGATTGGATGAAAAATTTTGATACCATTTACATTGAGAATCTAGGAAAGTACAGAAAGTATCAAAAGGATAAGATAATTGACTTGTTGAGAACCTTCAGAAACAAGTATCATCATTTCATGGATTTACAAGATGATTTGAAGCTATTGTTTAGTCCATTCCCTGATGGGTTCTTCACCTACTATATTAGAAGATTTCCTACTTTAATCATAGAAATATACAATTTTGTCGATGAAAATCTCAAGGATGATCAAATTTTGAAAGATTTCTTTTAATTTTATGTAACTAATTATATACCAAATCCGAATATGAGTACGATTATAGATTATTATTTTTTTTTCATATAGGTTATTAATCCTCAATCTCGTCGTCATCTTCTACTTCGTCCTCTACTTCGACTTCTTCTTGTATTTTGATCAAGTCATCTTGAGACAAATTTTCGTCCGTGCACCTTTGATCTATGAACTCACATAAATCATCGTARAATTGATTAGCAACTTTTTTGGATCCATTCTTGTTCAAAAGTGGAATTCCAAAGTTCTCATCYAAGTACTCAATTCTCATTYTTAACTTTATTAAGTCTTTCAAAGGCGATTTTGATGAAAYATCAATGTTGTTACTTCTTTTAGCAATCAACTTGTAAAGTTTCATGAAGTCAACCTCGTTTATTTTACTGTAGTGAAATAGCAAAATTTCAATAATTCTCATATGRCCCGACATTTTATCTTTAGATTCTTCATCATYGGYGGTGCTGATTCTCAAGTTTCTAGGATTGGTCCAGTACATCAACTCTTTCGCTATTTGACTTGGAGTTTTCATCTTTGGCAAAAAGTCATCATCGTCGTCATCAACTTCTTTATGTTTTTTTTCCTTAGCCTTCAWCAATCTTTTATTRGACTTTTCGTTTTCCTCATGCAAGGCTAATAATCTGAATAAYAAATCAGGAACTAGCTCCACCAATAGATTTTGATTCTTATAACTACTAAAGCACAATGTAGGTAGAAAAGATGCATAAGTTTGAAGCAACTTGAAATTGTTACTGTTAATGGGATAGTAATATATCAATACCAGCAATTGAAGTAAATCCAAATGATCAATCTTCTGATACAAATAAAGTTTGAAAACACCTGTTATGATCAAATTATCTGTTTTTCTAGACTCGTTCTCTTTCAAAATTTTGTAAAATATCTTGAATAGTGAAAACAACTTCATATCAGATGTTTTGTTGTCTTCTTCCGGAAGTAATTTTTTAATATCAAATGTTAGCAATGCATCTAAGATTGTCTTCAAGCTGATATCCCTGAATGCTAAGGCATTCAATAGCTTCAAATTCGTAAAACTTTCATCTGTGTCTGAAGGAAGATGCTTTGAAGCACACATTCCAAAGATATGCAAATTCTCTCTCATCAAATTGATATCCAACAAACATACAAGAGAAAGATTGGCAATACCCAAGTTTCTTAACTCTTGGCTGTCGTTTTGTCTAATGGCAGGGGTTATCAATGTGTCTATCAATGATTCAAAATACAAGTTATTTTCAATGTTGGCAACAGTGTTTCCAGATGATGAGACTGATGATAAAGTAGGRTTTGGTAATTGTAATAACATTGCCTCGGATATAGTCAAAATCTTTGACAAGGTTTCGCAAGATAATGACGGCCTAGATTTAACAAATATACTCTTTTTGTCTTCGTCTTCTGATTCTTCATCAGAGGAATCATCYATTCTTGGCAAGTCTARATCATCATCTGATGTGGTGCTTTTTTCACGGTATCTCTTTTTCCCTATWTCCTTATCCTTCTTTTCTTCGATCTGCTTATTCTCGTTTATCTGTTTTTCAAGYTCTTCCTCTTCTTGGTCTCTCATGTCCCAAATCAAGTTCATGATTATATCCAAAAAGTCTAAATTATTYAAAGAAAGCTTTGAAAARATTAGCTCTATGGAAATGTTCAATATTTTTTGTCTTGTTGTGTAATATTTTGTATGGYTTGATGTAGCATTGCTATTYRTGTTTGYTGTRTCTTCATATTTCTTAAGCARCGGACAWATGGTAACTAACTCTTCTATCTCATCATGTAATTCCTCATCTATTCTTTCATCACTAAGTTCTACATASACATCATTYTTRAAGTCTAATAATCCTTGTCGTAGATATTGTAACATTGTTCTTCTACTTAATTCATCTTTGAAATCTTGTGTCGATTTTGATATATCCAGCAAGTTCATGTAAATGGTTTCGTCAACAGCAGATATATTCCCATCAAATTTTTTCATTACATCTATTAGCTCTATAGCTGTAGGAATGTATTCATCTACATTTACATTTAAAAATTGGAATTCGTTTGAGCAAAGGACCTTAAATAGCAGTTTCAAAATGAAACTTTGATTCAAACTAAGCTCTTTCTTTTCACTACTTAACAAGCCCAAAACATTTTCAAGTGCAATTTGGGGATACTTGGAATTCCTTTTTGAAGACCTCAAAAGGTACAAATGAATAAAGTTTTGAATAATACTTTCAAATTTGTTCAATGCTATTTGATCCGTTAAAAATGTTTCAATTTTGAATAAGCTTATAAGTTTCTCTAAGTTAAAGTCACACCCCTTGAACCAAATAGCCAAGAGTTTGAAAACAGCTTCATTAACAGAAAGGTCCCTATCAAGTAAAAACCCATTGTATAGTATTTTGGTCAGAAGAGTATTTTTTATTTTTTTGAAGATATCCAACCCTGAAAACTTTTTTCCTAGAAAGCTGGTGTACACTTCCTTTCTTACATCAGCAGATTTATCCATATATCTCTCTAATATGTAGGAATGGGCTTTTGAGCTTTCATTTCCGGAGATGTTTGCTATAATCAATTTTCTAATTAGAGATGAGGAATCATTTCGAAGTAAAGACACAAATTTTTTTAAGTTGTTTTGATCATTTTGAAACTTTGAAAGGGCAATAATTGCTTGACTTCTAACTTTTTCATCTTTATCAAAGATTCTTTCATTTAATTTTTCTAAAATCAATGTATAATCATGATCATATAATGCATCAAAGTTTTCAAATAACAAGATCATGATTTTTAATGTTATGTATCTAATATTTGGATCTACATTGGAAATCAAGGGCACAAATACCTTTTCAAGGAAAAACTGAGAAAAAAATATATCAAAATCGGATTGTTCAGTGTCTTCATTTTGCTGCTTGTCAAATTTGTACCAATTGAGAAAATAGTTAGTAAAGAACCTGACAAATATATTGTCAACATCTAAGGAGTTRKWGAAATCAGCTAGATTCATCTTRAAGTTTGTGATGAAGACAGTTATAGTCTTGATAATAGAKGTRAAGTATTCATTAATTTTGTTGTTATAGTCATCCTCTTCCAATATGGTGACATATACTTTTCTCAATTTGATTGTRTTTACTCTAATCAGTTGAATAACATTGCTATTTGATGATTTGGTATCTTCATCTGTTGCCAACGAAATATCCAAAGCATTGTTATATACATCCTGAAARATATCTATAACTTGYTTAGATACRTCRCCCATTGTGCTTTCTTTTATAYTATTTTGTTTGWGTATTGTTTCAATTGGTGTTATGTCTTTTTCTTTTGGATGATGTGAACAAAGACACGAAAGATGATTATGATAAAAGGCGCTTTAAAGTGAGTATCAKATGTATAAACAAACTATTTTTTTTTGGGAAAAGTGCTACACAAAAAAAATAAATAATTTTGTCGCTACCAAGTCTCTATATACATCATTGATTTTTCCTGCGTACTATTAAAAAGCAATAAAAGTAAATTGTTTACATTTTTTATAAAWTCAACAAATTGTTTTTAATTAAATTTGCCAACTTTTGTTTTAAAAAAATATAAAATGTAAAGTATTGATCATAAATTTATAGCCAAAGGACTTAGTTTTAATTGTAAAAAATTCTATTTACATCAAAAAGCTTATATACTGTAAAACCTTACGATTRTCCTTTAATTAATYWCTGAGCATGGTAGCGTGTAWGTGTATTWACTTTTTCTTTTCTTTTTTTCTTCTTTGACAYGTACGTCCTAATCAGGTAATTTTTCTCTRCACTTTTTTTCTTTTTTTTTTTTGCTTTCACGTACACTGAAGAAAATATATGAAATGAACATTGAAATATTAAGAGCTCAATGTTTTAGCTGTTGATTATTACTTACAATACAAGCTTACTRTTTATCAATACACCAAACAACCTATACARATATATATACATGAGYTCTTCAACATTGGACAAAAAATCCTTGCTCAARTTATTCAAGCTAAACTTTTTAAAGAAAGATGAATTAAATTGTAGCTCTTTAGAAATTACAAACACAAAAATTATAAAGTTTAAAGACACTTATAGATTACTTCTAAGTAGAAACAATGGTATTCTAGAACACTGGGAATATGATATGGAAATCAATCAATGGCTTCTTTTATCAATTYTAAACCACAGAAATATCAATGACCCCACTTCTTCAAACACTATTGAAGACTTTGTATATTAYGTGGATCCAACAACTGATTTAGAAAGAGTCTTCACCATCAACGGTAATGAAATTATTACTGAATATGAYCTRTATAATAAKTGTATCAAGAARCAGCATATTATYAATGTTTCATCTGATGTTAACTGTATCATCTGGTCYATAAATRTCAACAAAGAACTGAATAAGATCATAATTGGATTAACCAATAATAACATYCAAATTTATGATATATCTTCTGAGAACWCCAATGAATTGATYTACAACTCTCAATTRATTTCTTCCATAAACAATGATGAAAAGATTCTGTCCATATCATTCATTGATGATGATAAACATATATTAACTGGTACCTCGTTGGGTAAGATAAAAATTTTATCTTATGAAAACCAAAACACTTTACAAGTTATCAAAACATTGAAAATTGATAACAAAAAGACAGTTAACAATAAAAACAAGAGTAACAAGAAAAAGTTTAARAAAGATGACAAGGTTCCTATAGTTTGGTGCTTGGAATATATTCAAAAATACAACATAATAGTCTCAGGAGATAGCAATGGTGATTTGAAAGTATGGGACTTTAAGTCTTCAACTCTTTTACAAAGCTTGAGTATCAGCAGTTCATCTACCTCAAACGGTGGAAACACATCCAAGGCTAAAAACGATATTTTAAACTTAACTTATAACGAAGTCAATGATTGTATATTCACAACATCCTTGGATAAAAAGATTTCCATGTTCAAAATCTTAAAAGGCAATAATGATGAATCCTTCAAGGTTCWTTTAYTGACATCCAGACTTGTTAATAAAAGCTCCACCAAYTTGTCACAAGGTTATGATTTAAGGGCWTTGCACAGTTTAGAGAACTTTATGGTTATTGGTAATGATAAAGGTGAGGCTCAAATTTTCAATCAATGCTCTCAATTYAACACATTGGATAACATCACAACCACCTCTAAGTTGCCTATTYTTTTGAGACAGGACGATACAATYATCAATGACAAGATTGTTTTTAACTTGGCAAATGACTCTCTAATTAAAATGTACACTTTGGAAGGTAARATTTTGTCTAAAATGAAAATYAATCCTATCGATTCTTTTGATGTTAACAAAAGTAACGAAATCATGGTTTTGTATGATAACGAAAGCACCAACATAAGATCAGTCTTTTTAGAACATGTAAGCAATGATGGTGTTTTGGAAGGAATTAAAATGACAAAGCTRCCTCTTGAAAATTTGCCATTCAGCAATAATCAATCAATGAACAAAAAAGAAGGCTTAAGAATACAAAGTGTCAAATTTATAAATGATAATGAGATTTTAATTCACTACAGATACAACTCCTTTGACTTCAACGGTAATGTTACAAACAACAATATTTTGTACAAATATAACATAGAGGAAATGGAATATTCCAAGATTGAAATTTCAGGCTTCTTTGGGGAAGATAACGATGATGAGGATGCTGAAGATGAGTTAGCAGGTGCTTTGATTGATAGTATTGAGTTTTTACCGGAAAGTAAACTACTTATTACATCAGACTATAAAATAATGGTCCTACACAAAGGTGAAAATGCATACAAACTTGAAATCCTCTATGAATTCAAACAACATAAAATTCAAATTTGTAAATTCCATCATGAAACAAACACAGTATTGGTTGTTACCAAGAACTTCAAGATTCTTCAGTTGAACTTAAACGATGGATCCCAAACACAATGGTCCATGTCGAATTATAGCTCCTTCCCTAAAGTTGTTRTTAATGATATGCAYAAGAGCTCTGTTATAAGYGATATKGTTTAYTTGCCARMCTCCAARAAGGTATTGATTTATGCTAATAACTGGATATTGATAATCRACTTAATGAAAAATTTACCAATGAAATCGAAAAAGAGAAAATATAACGAAATCCTAGACACAAATGATGATGTTGACCATTCAGATTCTGATAGCTTCCAATTGATTACTAAATTTGGTTCTATCTACAAAATTGGTCTTGTAGATGAAAATGAAGTGTATGTCATTAACGACTACTTACAAGTTCCTGGGTCCTTGAATACCAAAAGAGYCTTGACTGCTTCAACCACAAGTAAATACAACTTTTAAGTCAACATTRGGTTAACCCGAAATTATATATTTTTGCCATTTTAGTAATTTTTTTTTYTWAAAAAATAAGAGAATCAAACGAGCGTAAGAAAAAAAAAATTTTTACCTCTACAACAGATTATTTATGATATTTTTAACARAGTTTACCACATTAAAGAAATATATCACAATCACCATATAACAACTGTAAATTTGTGTAATAGTGATTATTGAAGGAAAATGTCTGACTTAGATGATGATTTATTAGCCTTGGCYGATGGTATGGACATTGAAAATGACCTTGAGGAAGCTCCACAAAACAATAACAATGGTTCTTTAGAAAATGATGATGGTGTTGATGATTCTGATGAAGATGATGATTATAACTTTCTACARAATAAATCTGGTAACAGTGCTAAAGAAAAYGAAAATGAACTRCAACAYCCTTTCCCATTTGAAGAGTTTTACYTAGATCGTGATGATAGAGATAGAATTCTAGCTTTGCCTGAATTTGAGCAACAAGAGATAATGTACGAAAGAGAACAGAAAATCAAGGAGTATAAAGAAAGAGCCTATTTTTTGAACAGAAAAAAGCAACAAGAACAAGCCTCTAGAAAGAGAAATGCTGACATTGATTATTCAGATGAAGAAGATGATGACGAATACGAAGCTAAGCCAAGTAGAGCCAAAAGATTAAAATCTTTGGTCAAAAATAAGAGTTATACACCAAGTGATGAAGATGTATCTGAAGAGGATTCATCAGATGAATATTCTTACGCGTCCTCTAGAACCTCAAGAAGCTCAAGAAAATCCAATGTTGAGTGGGACGATGAATCAGCCAGAATTAAAGACCCTACCGTGCAAGATTATAATAACATTAAAATTGGAAGAAAGGATATTGATAAGCTATGTTTTTATCCCGGATTCAATAAAATGGTTGTAGGTCTGTACGGTAGAGTTAATGTATCTACTTCACCAAATCAATCACAATATAGAATGGTAAAAATTGAAAGGGTCTTTTTCCAAAAGCCATATAAATTCAATAACTTTTACACCAATCAATACTTTGGTGTAACGCAAGGTAAATTCAAGAAAGTATTCAAGATGAATTACTTTTCAGACAGTTTTATTTCTGAACAAGAACTTTCCAAATACAACTCATACTTAAATCAACAGAAATTACCAACAGCTAAAAGATCAGAATTGTTAGCAAAATTCAGAGACTGGACTGCTTTTGATAAGCAACCATTGACTGATGAGTTACTGAATCAACAGGTTGCTAACAGACTGCAGTTTAACAAAAAACTTTCTGGTGTTAACTCAGTAATTGAAAAATCTATTTTGAAAGACAAACTAAGCTATGCGATTGATATAAATAATGAAGCTGATATTAACAAATATACCAAACAGCTGAGACAATTGGAAAAGAGAATGTCTCAATATGATAAACATCATGAAAATGACTTGGTGGGAACTACAAAGTTGAACACATTATCTGAAAAAAACAAAAAAATCAACATTGATAACATCAGAAGTAAAAGACAAGAAGAACAGCAAAAGCAAGAAGCCAATGAAATGAAAGATAAAAAGTCCGATCCATTCTCAAGATTGAAGACAAAGGCAAGAATCTACTACAAAAACTTACAAAAAATTGAAAACGAAAAGGCCATGAGAGAGGAAGAAGAACTGAAGCAAGAAAGATTAAAGAAGGAAATTCAAGAACAGGAAGAAAGACAATATTTAGAAATGATCAAGTCAAAGTTCAAAAAGAGAGGAGGTGTGGAATTTTTGGTCAAAAATATAAAGGTCGATATGGAATTGGAATTTTAATAACATCTTTATATATAGGCTAATCGAACAAAGGTTCTTTTTCAAATAACGCTAATCTCTTTTTGATGTAGTTACACATTATTAGCTTTTCTTTATCCTTGAACATGTAATCAAAAGCAGTCTTGCCAGGTTGGCACAGCAACTCCTTGTAGGCCAAGTTGATTTCTTGTTCCAAGTCTAATCCTGCTAGACACTTTTTATGGGTATACCCTCTATAATGCAAATCATTTCTTATGAACTCGTCGTTAACCGCCATTTTCAAAGGATGGAACTTTGGCAGGTTACAATGAGCAAACAAAGCATAGTCTTCCGATAAATCTCCAGAAAAGTACTTTTCCTTGACATATGTCAGATCTTCCACATTGTTAAGATCTCTGATGTCATCTGCTAATTTTTTCTTGGTTTCATAATCATGTCTGAAGTCCTTTTGGTAATATGTTAATCCTCTAAAGTCACCTTCTTCAGTGAAGTATCCATCAACCGAGGAACTGGAAAATATCTGATAATAAGGAAGTTTCATCAAATGAGCAGCAGCAATGAATGTTTCTTTGTCCCCTTGGCCAGAAGAGTATTGTGATAGCAAATGGTAGTACACATTAGGGCCGTAGATGTTGTAGTACATTGATAGTAGCAGTGTCTTCCAGTGCAGCTTCTTACTTATCATCATTTGTCCAGTTTCAGAGGATGGATCTGGAATGGTGCCAGCAAAGTCATGGAATGGGGTGTCTTCTGGAGATTGGCTTTTTATAAAATCTGCCAAGTTTGATACCGTGTCAAGACTGTTTCTAATTTTGTTTGATGTGTCAACCTCTGCACCAGCTGATTCATAGAAAAATGGATTTGTCGTTCTTCTCCAGAAATCTGGCCACAAAATCAATCCACTTCTTTTGAATATTTTATGATCAAAAATAGTATCCAGATTTTTCAATGGGTAATCATCAGCATCCAGCAGAAGAACATTTTCAAAAGAGGATGCAAATAATGCTAAAGATTTATATTGGAACCCTTTAAACTCATTCGTTTTCAATAAGRCTTCGGAAAAAATTCTGCTCAAATAAATACATTTAGCGTTATGGCTCTCAATCAAGCTGCAGAATTCCGCATCCGTTGTTGCTTCCTCCTCAGTTGGGATCAAAACTTCAATAGGCAGTGTTGTTCCACTTTTTCTTATTGTCTTAATAACAGAATATGTCATCAAGGAGTATGAGCCACCTCCAACAAACACAATACCGTCACCAGAATAAAATTCTTCTCCTGGATAAATAAAAGTGTCATCAGATTCCTCAACCAACGTGTTTATTAAACGAGTATGGGAATCACGTAGTTGTTTTTTGATGTTTTCATTAACAATTAAACATTCATTTGATAAATACTTTCTTGACAACTTCTTCCAATTTTTTACATCGTTAGTGTCTTGCCCAATCGTTGGACACTTGTCTTTATAACTTCCTAAAGAATTGGCAACTAACTCGGTTCGTGTATCTTTTTCTTCAAAATTTTTAGACGCTGGGTACGCTACATGAGGATTATATTCCTGGTTAATCTTCATAATGATATTGTTAAAGTTTTGCTTTCCTGTTGAAGCTTTATTGTAACCTAAATTATCTTGCACTGAAGTAACAACATCGACATGATGATAAAGGGTCAAGTATGTCAATAATATGAACACCGATAGTAGCGAGATTATCAAGAATCTCTTGGTAGACTTGCTAGAAGCCTTGTTTAGTTTTTTTAAAAAAAGGGGAACCTTGAAATGAATCATTTCTTATTGGTTTATACTGCTGATTTGTTGTCAGTGTGTGTACTTAACTTATTTTCAGATGAATGATTATTGAAAGAATTTTTGGTAAACAAAGGGGTAAAAATCTTAACATCAAATTCTCACATAGAGATGTTTTTCCCAAGTGAAAAAAAAAAAATCTGAAAGCCAGAATTTTTCATTCAAAAAATAAAAAATTAATATGCTTTCAACCAGAGTCGAACTGATGACCTCCGCATTACTAGTGCGACGCTCTACCAACTAAGCTATGAAAGCAAATATAAATTTTTACAAAATTTTCAAAATAAAGTTAAATAAAAAACAGCAGATTTATGAAGGAATTAGTCAAAATAATACTCAATTTGTTCATCTATAACTTGGTTTTACATAAATATATGTAGATGTAGCAATTTTTCTAATTAGCATTAAGTAATCAACAATAAAAACAAGTTCAAAAAATAGATCTGAGGTCTCAAATGACGTCCTTTTATAGTCCTTAGGAATATGAAATCACTTCAAATTACACAAGAGTAAAACATCAATCATTTGATGTGATTCTTTGGGTTTCAGGTGTTTCAAGTCAAAGACTTTGATCTTATTACATGTTGAATGTTTTTAGTAGTGTTTACTGGTTTGACTTTAATATTATTTGTAGTTTATTAGTTAGTGAAATCAAAATGTAGATAAAGTTTTTTCAAGTGAAACGACACCATTTGGCTTCTCTATTAAACACTGTATTTTACTATATTAGTTATGAAGATTGCCAAAAAAAWTTGCCAATGGCCAATAATTCAAGGAAAATGTTGGAAACACCATTGTAAGTAGCGGTGGTATTTCGATGTTGTCAGCAACATTGTTTTGTTCAATAGTTGTAATAATTTGATTAGTCATTTTTTATAGGTCGGTTGTGTAAGGAGTTTTTATTTCTTATCTTGAAATAAGTTTTTTCACTTGGATTATATTCTTTAGATGGGTCTTTTTCTTTATAAACGTTAACATATAACTTATATAATAATATGAATTTATCAGTTAAACATTTAATATCAGACTGGGGTTTTCCATCTTTTAAATATGTTTGACTTTTCTCAATGACTTGGTTGAAGTATAAAATAAAACAATAATGAAACTATTATAATACAAATCTTAACCAAATGATTGTACCAGTTTTGCTGTAAAAAGAACATCAAAGCCACCAAAACCTCAAAACCTTTCATTTTATCTTGTTTTGTTGTGATTGATAATTCCTATTTAGGTATATAATGTAATATCTCATTTCGTATGCGTGTTTTTTTGTATAAACCATAGAAAGGTGGTGAACGATTATGAAACACATATTTAGTGCTGAAAAAGCAAACACAKGTGGTTGTCATATTCTGACAAGCTAGATGAATAGAGACTTGTAAGGATAAACAAAAAATGTAAGCATAATTTTGTGTGGCATACTGTATTGAGAAAATATCTCTACTTTATCATCAACTTTCTAGCTTTCTCTTTACTCAGTTTTTTTAAGAATACCAATAAATTTTACAACCCAGGAGCTCAAGCTTTATAAAGTTAACAAAAGGTTGAGATGATCAACGTCTATAAATCACTAGTGTAGAGAATATGTTTTGCTTGTGAATTATGTTTGAAGTGTCAAATGTTTTCAAAAGCATGTCTTGAGGAATTACCCCTAGTACCAAAGACTAATATGTGCTTTTACGTCAGGCACAAGTATCAATCTTCTAATTCAAAAAGTGATTAGAAAGACAAATAGACTTTTATATGTATCATTAAATACCACTGTAATTGTAATTGCTTTTGGATGACTCATGTCGTTAATATAATGTCATCTCAATTCTCTGAATTAACCTAAGGAGAGTTTTATGATGGCTCATTTTTTGCATTTTAGCCAAAAAAAA
>LPNL01000008.1:0-67785 GCA_001749795.1 Hanseniaspora opuntiae
CGTTTAAATATGTAAAAAAAAGGAAGGCTTTTTTTTTTTTWWWTTTKRAAAAGCTYGAAATTTCATTTAWWTATCTCCGCGAAAAAATTAAACTTCCCTAGCAAAAAAAAATAATTTTCATTAAAAAAACCATGTATTAAATCCGAATAACAGGGATAAATAATCGTTAAAGTCTCTGATCAAACAAGTCTTCTACAAAAAGATAAAAGTTTATTACATTGTTATTTTTAGARCTTTAATAGYTTCTGTATTAGCAACTAGATGAATGAATACAACAATGTCACAAATAATGCTTATGTCAACATTTACTCAACAATATAAACTATGCAAGGACRTGCCAATTCCTTATTTTTTGATCACTAAAATAGCCGTGATGTAATACTTTACTATAGTTGATTTTCTTTTCTAMAAGCAAAATAATTACYAAAAAAACAGTCAAGAATGTTTTTATTTCATCATTATTTTTCAGGGCTTTTTCAAACGCATGCATTTTAAGCATTTCCGGAGCTTAACCAGTTTAAATAAGTGTGGAGAATATTAAGAATTCTCGTAAATGAAATGACAAAAACAAACACAATAGATGCACTTYTWTTGTTACAAAAATCCTGCATTAAGGGGTAAGTAAAACAATACAGAATTTTCACTCAAGAGAATAAAATACCAAACATTCTTGGCTAATTTTTTTTTTTTGGAAAAAAATTAATGACCGGCAACTAAAAGGAAACTTGATGATCTAATGCACAAGACTTTTTTTTTTTCAAAGCAGACCTGATTTCTCATTATTTCCAAATTATATATAAAACAGCAAGATTACCCTTAAATTCTTGGATTTAKAAWATAACCATWWSAAATTTTATATAAGAAAAGATCCACCAAAACACATTTTGCACAATGCCTATTTTTGATTGACATTCTTTTCATATAAACTATTAACCAAAAAAAAGATATCAATGCCTTCTTATACAATAAAGAGAAAAAACACGAGTTTGGCTGATGACATGTTACTTCTAGAGACTTGCTTGGAAAACATTGACTGTCTGGCTCACCTGGAAAAACACTGCTATAAGAGCGTATTTTGGAAAGCTGTATCCGAAAATGTAATCAAAAAATCGGAAAACTTCAAAACCACAAGACAAATACGAGATAGGTTCAAGAGGATTTACGTATACTACACCAAAATCAGAAACATACCTCAGTTCTTGTCAACRTTGTCAACTGAGCARAAMGAGTTTTSKTTTTTYCAGAAGATGCATAAATGCTTCACAAAAGTGTATTATAAYGAAARYGGAACACTCAGCTTGATCTCAAGTAATGTTAAAAACACAAAAAAGGATGAAGRGTGGAGRAATTYTTTRATGGARTATCCYAAYAACTTARMACTTGAAGRRCCMACYCAAGGAATGGAATTGGTCTTGTAYATGTGTGAAATAAATAAAARGGGAAARTATCAAACTGCAGCTGAAATGATGCATCAATTTMATCTTGACAAAAAATAATGAAAATCTTGAAAAGAAAATAGTGAAAATACCGGAATATGCACTATACCTCTTGACACTGATGATTARAGTCTTYTTGYTTACKGTTTCTTATGAAATATATACGTTGTTTCAACTTGCCTGWWAGCCTTGAAYATGTTAATTTCAATCAAACTTTATCCATATKGGATTCTGTTGATGARATTTTTTTTAACCCCTGAATTTGGAYAGTTWRCTCCCCATTTTTTTTTTTTTTTTGGGAAARCTTATTTTGAGTRRAATSGATAATCCACATACCCTTTGAAATCACGGCTGTAGAATGTGTTTCTGTCATACTTGTTAACTGGCCATTYGTTTTCTAATCTGTCAATCAAATCTGGATTAGCGATAAAGTATCTGCCAAACATACATAAGGTTCTGTCRTTTTTGTCGACAATTTCCTTGGTGAACTTGTTTCCCAAAATCAAGTCACCAGCTCTAATGACAACACCTTTGAAGTGATCAAACACATAGTCATTGGTGACACCAGTTAGGGCACCGGCTCCTTCGTTTTTGGTGATGTCAGAGCATCTAGGCTCCATGATTGAAATGTACACAGGACCGTTTCCAGCCTGTCTTCTCYTTTCAAACTCATCATAAATGTATGAGTACAAGGCGTTRGTGTCTTCGATGTTTTGATCACCAGTCATTCCACCAAATACACCATACGGAGATAATCTCAAACCGACTCTATCAGAGCCAAACTCCTTGGAMARCAAGTCATAAACCTCAAACAAAAATCTTGATCTGTTCTCAAAGCTTTGSGGTCCGTACTTGTCTGTTCTYTTGTTGGACCCTAAATCCAAAAACTGGTTTAGTAAGTACCCATTTGCAGCATGTATTTCAACACCATCTGCACCTGCCTTGAATGYGTTTCTSGTGGCATTGACATAGTCTTTTTTRAAGCTCTCAATCTCTTCRAYRGTRCATGCTCTTAGTGGATTGTYTGAYTCCTCAGCCAACTTTTTACTTGGAACAAAGTCATTTCTTTCATTGTAGACCCCCGAAGCAGAAAGATAAGGAAAACCATCACGCTTCAAAATCTTAGGGTTTGCTTGTCTACCAATGTTCCACAGCTGAACAAARAAAAAGGACTTGTTCTCATGAATACCATCAATTATCTTTTTCCAAGCAYCGGTTTGCTTATCATTCCATATACCTGGAATGTAATCATCACCACCGGCAGCTGCGGAAATGTATGTGGCTTCTGATACAAGMAGAGTGCCAGGTCTTTTTGATCTTTGRTARTARTACTCTTCAACCAGGCCTCTGCTTTTAGARGTATCCAATTTGYCKTGGTTYTKCTYCTTRAAYTCTTYCCACTCTGCAGAATTAGTGTAATCTGTATCTAATCTGGGAACATGGTCATAATCTGCTCTGAATCTGGTTAACGGAGCCATGACACCTCTATGGTTCAGGGTCACCTTACTGTTCAGCTTCAAAGGCTTGAAAAAGTTGGTTTCTTTTAAWGAAACAGGTGTGTATCTTTTATCAATCATTTTGTTGTTGGTGGTTATTTGATTAAATTTTTTTTTGATTAAARGAAAAAAAATYAAGGGATCAATGCGGRAGCTTTACGTTTTAAATACCTCTTTTTTTTTKGTTTAAAACGTTGTTAAATGATTCTTTGRCTATTCATTCTTCAGTAAAAAAACGTCAAAATTTATAAATTRTTTGGTCCCACTTACAACATATCTACTATTGATACTGWTTTGYCAWATTAGTCTAGACTTGTGCTTTTATAATGTTAATGAAGACYATTATAAGTATTTTTTAAAGAAAAGTCACGTGTACTTRAGAAAATATTTTTGGTTTCCTCCGTTTTTTTWACTCTTTTTTTCAATGAAAATAAGTAAAMTTCAACCATTTTTTGTCAAAAAAGTGTCTACGTTAYCATCCTAGAATTAAGCATCCAAAACCAAACAATAATYATWMACCATWATGGACGCTACAGTACCRCAACTTCCAGTTACAAAATAYACCAAAAGAGATCAAAGAAATGGACTWACMAGRAGACTTGGGTTCTCATCCTTGGAACAAGTGGCAAAAAACAAACACAAAATAGTCAATGAACAAAGAGTTGCAATGAAGAACCTGAAAGAACAAAGCTTTGAAAAGACAAGACCGTTCAGACCAAGAGAAMAACGTGGGAAGCACTTGGTCGGAAGAAAACTGAAAGTTGATAAATCATGGAAACMAGAYGTAAATARCCAAAAGAAAAAGAAGAAAAARCCAGTTAACAAGCTACCACCAAAGTCGTTGGATGATCTAGATAAAGAAATGGACGACTACTTCAAAGCAGAGAAAGAATAAGWATGGTAGAATATTATTATTATTAAAATTTTGTTATATATACTATTTTACTCTAAAAATAATAAAATGACTAAAAGTTTTGATCATGAATAATTGTATTTGTACAAGTAGTAATATTTAATATTAAGAATCAATCATTTAATGACCCTTACCACCAATTTCAACGGAAGGAGCACAACCAATGTATGACTTAACAGAACCGTAAATACCGAATTGTAAAGAAGTTAAGGTACCGACCATGACTAATCTGGCTGGTAAACCGGCRAAGGAACCAACGAAACCTAATTCCTTGGCTAATTGAGCCAATAAACCTAAGGTGGATTGACCTGGAGCCTTCTTGGTCTTGTTAACCTTGGATAATAAGGTGTCGGCTGGTTGAGAAACAATGGCRGCAGCGAAACCRGCGGTTAAACCAGAGGCCAAGGACAACAAGGTGGTGGTGGCAGCAGATAAGGTTTCCTTTGGACCTAAGAAACCGGAGTAGAATTCACTGGCTCTTTCGTAGACCAAGAACTTGGAGATGTTGTATGGAATTTGCTTGAACAAGATTGGAGTGAAACCGGAGTAGAAAGAACCGATACCTTCTTCCTTCAAGATTCTGGAGAAACCACCTAACAAACCTGGAGCAAAGGTTGGTTGGGAAACTAATCTGATTCTGGTAGCTTCTAATGGACACAAGAAGACATCAGCAACGAATTCAGCAGCAGCGGCAGAACCAATGTAGATGGAGTTCTTGTAGTTGACAGCAGTTTCGTAACCTAAGGTGTCCAAAGCTAACTTCTTGAAGATTTCGTAACCACCGAACTTACAGGCACCTTGGATGGAGTAACCTAAAGCAGTTGGACCGAAACCAGTTAACAAGGCACCGGCACCTTCTTCGGAAACGATGGTCTTCAAGGAACCAATCATACCGTTGTTGTACTTGACAGAGTCCAATTGGATTCTGGTCTTAACGACATCAACTGGAACTAAGGCAGCATGGGTGAAACCAGTACAGAAAGCACCAGCGGTGAAGAACTTCAAGTAATCTAAACCAGTAAAGTTGTATTGAGGGGCAGCTTCAGCAGACATTTCTATTATATAATGTATAGATTGGTTATATAGATGTAGATATTAAAAAACGCAATRYAARGGATTAAGTTKTWAGAACATCAATKATCAAAGTTAATTAACAGTTTATTAAGATCTTAATATATATCTGATAGTTTTATAAAAAATCCATAGATCTATGTTATTCATACARAGGCTAAACGTGCTTACAGTATCAAAAAAGACAAAAATTTTTTTTTTCGGTCGATGGAAAATGAAAAATTTTCATTGGCACAGAAGCCAAACAGTGCACGGAAGAAAAACTTGGAAAAAAAAAAAATATTATTCTGAATATTCCCCTAGGAAACCCTTAGAAAGTACTGCACAAACACCGGATACGTACTGTGTATTTTTCCCCCAYGGCGCTTAAGTTTCACGATTTGGGAACAAACAGTTCAAAAAGGGAAATCACTRATTGTCAGGGCTCTTGCTRTCGGATATAAACATTASAAAAAAAATAAYCACAACTGTCACTGTGCAAATCATTGTATGGCTGAAAAGATTATTTTGCGGGTTTACAACTCTTGCAATATATCATTGAAACGCTTGATGTGTGAGTAGCGAGTCTTGATGGCCTTTACCCATGTGATTGACTTAGCAAGCTGCTTAAGGACAGGCTCCACAGTGGATAAGTTACCATACGACAACAGTAATCTATAAGCGGCTTCTTCATTATCAATGAAAGCATCGTCTTTTCCAAACTTCACGTTGATGACATCAGAAAGAGTGTGCAGCAACTCATGCTTTTGGTACTTTACTACAAACACAGAGTAGTTGAAACACAAAGTTGCAATTGCTAGCACGTAATTGTCAAATTGCTTGAAGGTCTTTCTTTCCTCTGGACTTGGCAAATCAATAACATCAAACAAGTTTTCATGGATCTCAACATCACCCATCAACATCAACCCCCACTCCTTGTTCTCAAAGACATTTGCCAATGCTCTGATGATCATCATCTTGATAGCCCAGTTATCACTTGAAAATCCTTGCCATATGTACTCTTTCATGTTATCGCTGCTTGGCAAATAAGCTGAAATCAATCTCAAAATATCATAGGCTAGAACATTGGATTTCCAGTTGTCTCTTATGAAGTCACACATGGTGAACAAAAATGAAACATTGGAAGCAGGATTAGACAACGCATTGTCAAACTGAGCTAACATATTGGAGTCAATCTTGTTTTCCTCTCTTGCATTTATGTTGTTGATTCCTTTRATTATAATTTCCTTTTTRAATTGTAAAAAGCTCAAGTAGTTAGCCACAACAGGGAGAACAGASGACTTCTGAGTAGGGGYTTGARCCTKTGATGTTTGAATATTCTTAGATTCTGTATTCTTCAACAAAAAGTTGACAATTTGCTCAGTATGRTCCAAGTTTAAGTTRTTTTTYAAAATGAATCTCTCAGCTGCTGCATAAACGCCTTCGCTAACRTTGAAAGGCAACTTCAATGATGGGGCATTTTGCTCCAGTGCCACATCAAACACATAATCGTACATTTCACCTTCATATTCAACTTTATTGTTTTTTTCCTTACYGGCTCCGGAAACAACATCACCAACTTTTGACCACTCAGACACAAGGCCGTTGTATTGATAAGCTTCAATCACTCCGCTTTGTGGGTGTTTAACCATGATGACTTGTCCGTCTTTYTTTCCAGGCTTTAATATGGTTTCATAGGGAAGTATGTCCTTTTCGTTTATTGTGGATTCATTAACAGATGTWTTTTTGACATTTTCAGCAAAGTYTGCTATTTCTTGYGGTGATGCCATTCTGGAAGGGAAAGTACTAAACAATCTTATGGAACCATCACTGCTTCCAAAGCAGATGTCACCATTAGAGATAGATTCCAAGCACCACACTGATACGGCTGGAGTTACTATAACATTTGTGGACTTTCCAGTCTCAACATCCCACACTATTAGTGTTCTGTCTTCACCGACAAGATATAACACTGTTTGAATCTCTCTTTGAATAGCGAACGTCGTAAACAAAACTCAAATGACCATCCATTTCCCTTTTAAGAGCTAGGGTTTCTAAATCCCATACCTTCACCAAGCCGTCGTTTGAGCATGTGACAAATTCATTGGTGTCCAAGTTCACATCAATGCCTCTAACCACATCTGTATGGGCGTTTTCAACCTTTCTCAAAATCTTGTCATTTCTCCAAACAATAACAGACTTATCTGCACCACAAGTGATGAATGTGTTTTCRTTTATGACCTTGATATCCCAAAATGGCAACCCAGTACTGCTTGGGTCCTTCAAGTGGTACTTTGGGGTATTGTTTTCCCAAACRATGGCTGTTCCGTCCCAACTRCTACTWACCATATACTTTTTGGTGTTGTCGCCAAAGTCACTTGTCAAACTCAATGAGCACACGTTTTGAGTGTGATTGTTTAGGATAATGCATGGCTCATCGTTGTTTCCATCAAATGCTTGAAATCCCTTGATCGTACCATCACTGGAACCCACGTATATAATCCCGCTTTCTTCATCAAAGCATAAACTGTTCAAAAAGACCTCAATGGTTACACCTGTTTCCATGTTCAGTTTGCCTTTGTCTGTGTAAATRGTTAGAGATTCATCAGTCAACGTGTTCCATACTTTCAAGGTTCCATCTCTKGAGGCTGAAGCGATGTGATTGTTTGTAAGTTCSACCACAGCTCTTACGTCCTTTTTGTGAGCTGACTCATAGTTTTTGTATAGATGGTAGTTTGTCATAGTATATGTGGTGTTTTTGATGGTTATTGAAAATTATTATGATATTGATGAATWCTTKGAATAGTATATAAGTGTGTTTGAATATTTAAYAAATGAGTAAGTTTTTGCCACCGATGATWWGTTTGAGTTTTTARTGCAAGAAATTTGATTGTGTGGGTTTTGGCGGCKTTACGCGAATGAARAAAAAAAAAAAATAAAGATTTAAACAAAAACCCTAAWTWYAGTAAGTTAAATASTCTTCTGAAATATCATYGTTAGCAGTTCTGATWGCCAGATGGGTGCTTTACCAGTAGCTRTTATGGCTTATTATAACAGTATAKAACTYTAAAAYAAGTAYTTTTTYAAAMATTTATCATGTGTGATCAAGTGATYCACCAGCTTAAATAACTCTTGTCTACAAGTAAAAAAACGAAAGATGYGTCTTTTCTYTTATTGTAAGAARRTRGTTTGAACTYKAATGATAAAAAAYATATGGCTACTATCTTTWWTACGTTATTGGTATACCGTRKCAATCAGTAAAGAAGGAATAATTGGGATTTCCCATTGACTTCTTTTCAAGTAAATATATGCGYTGATATTCCGAAGATGTTTTTTCATGAGATTCAAATAATTCAAAGAGATAACTAATGMAACSTGTACGWGGTTATAAGTAAAGAATTTAATTAAGTTTGGAATGTGTATGCGTCYGTTTTGACTGTGTATAATCAAGGYTGCGAATTACCTTAATATGTCAAAGGAAATACACAAATATGTACARTCAAAGCCGACAATACAATTAAAARAGATATGYAAGYTTATTAAATATATTTTATACCTAATTRTTTGACTAYGTAGGCACATTTACATAAATATACTTAGAAMTARAYCAGKRTGGKGTTTAAAARCTTATGTTTATGTTGAAATAGCTGCTCTTAYTTATATCCGATATTCTAATGATTTGACYWTAGTGTCACGGCTTATCCCCTTSGACCATCCTAATCGCGACCAAATCCATTGCAAAAAAATAAATAAATAAATAAAAGGATGATAACAATGAGACATATCAGGTCAACTACCAAATACCAAGAGTAAACACACTCTATTTTTATATACTGATGAAATTAGAAGGAGAAAACAAGTCACTCAGCTCTGATTCTAATTCATCTTCAAGTCTCTCATTTAATTCAACAAATCAAACCATATGTTACCTGCATAACAATTCGGATGTAATATGTATAAAATGTTTGAAGAGACTGGTTCTAGATAAGAGAATAAATTCCAATGTAATTAATGGCATGATAAATGAAAACAAAAAGATTCTCAATGAAATATTAGCAGACAGTTTGTTTTTTGAACAAGATGCTTTGACCAAAACCATCAGTGAAGAGTATTATGARGAAATAAAGATATTAAGAGCCCAAGCAATACTCCTCAAAAAGAATAAAGAGWTAAAAACTAATAATGACTTAAAAGAAGAGCTAAGGAASATTARTAAAGAAAATGACAAAAAGCGAAAAGATATARACTCTTTGATAAAGAAAAARGAGGGAAACGCCCCATCAGATGCAAAATTCCCTATTAATAAAGAYACYAATGACACAAGGCGTTTGGCGTACTACAAAAAGGACATGAAARCCTTGGAAACAAAACTGCTCMATGAGCTAGTGTATTTTATAGATTTAAGAAAAAACAAACACAACAACTACTTTTACATTTGTAACAATAAACTCCCTCTTCCAAGGCTCATACACAAGATTGTYAAAGTTAGCGATAACAGCTCTTTATACAACAAGAGACTGTACTTGCTCATAGAGCATTTAACAAACTTTTTTGAAAGCGGATATAGGATATTCTACAGAAGTGTTCAAGAATATGACTATTTGAAAATGGCATTGAATACAGCATTTTCAGATGAATTGATGGAGCTACGAAGGGATAAGATCTCCATRGTGGTGGTAAAGAAACTAACGTTTATATTAACTCTACTACAATTGATATACATAAAAAGACATGATGGAAAAGCAACGGAGCTACTRGTTGATATAGAGGAGGTGGACTTTCTAGCAAAKCTTATAAGGGTTAGTTTGATTGAAACCAATGTGCAGTCTTTCAAAGATAGRAAAACTCTTCAGATAAGCAAAATTAATGTACCATCCGATATAATCAATTACTACAAGCAAAATCTTCTRGAACTACTTTAGAAATAATATATGTATTSATTCATTACTTMAGTGAGATCAGACCAATCTGTAGTATGTATACATGATAAAGACATGAATAGTTAGCAATCATATTTACTGCATTTAATYTGTAWAATRTACCCGACTATGCAYGGGCTTATCCTGTTTAGGAAGTATAAAATTTTTATAGCCATTTTTCGTGCACTGTCGCACACCAGTTGTTGTTTTTTTTCTTGTGGGYGAATTTTGGTTGTAAGTTTTGGTATCCTTTTTWTATATTTTCCGTCTGATAGTTGTAATTATCACCTTTAAAAAAATAAGAATTCAATTTTTTRATAAAATGAMATTARAMATAYGATTATTGYTCAWTTAAACTACAAAAYAGAGCTAGCAGTATCCAAACAACATATTATAGAATAATGGGTTTAAGCAACAAGGAATTATTTGAATTAAACAAAAGAGCAGCTATCGACGGTTTCAAGGTAGCTCCAAGATTAGATTACAACACAGTAGGTGGAGTTAATGGTCCTTTRGTTATTTTGGAAAAAGTCAAGTTCCCWAGATACAACGAAATTGTTGATTTAACTTTACCAGATGGMTCCATTAGACAAGGTCAAGTACTAGAAGTTAAGGGAGATAAGGCCATTGTGCAAGTTTTCGAAGGTACCTCTGGTATTGATGTCCAAAAGACAAGAGTTGAGTTCACTGGTCAAAACTTGAGAATYCCWGTTTCTGAAGACTCCTTGGGTAGAATATTYGATGGTTCAGGTAGACCTATYGACAATGGACCAAAGGTTTTTGCTGAAGAGTACCTAGACATTAATGGTTCCCCAATCAATCCTTTTGCCAGAATCTACCCTGAAGAAATGATTTCCACTGGTATYTCTGCCATTGACACAATGAACTCCATTGCCAGAGGTCAAAAGATTCCTATTTTCTCTGCTTCTGGTTTACCACATAACGAAATCGCTGCTCAAATTTGTAGACAAGCTGGTTTAGTAAGACCAACCAAGGATGTCCATGATGGTCATGAAGAAAATTTCTCCATTGTCTTTGCAGCCATGGGTGTTAACTTGGAAACAGCCAGATTCTTCAAGCAAGACTTYGAAGAAAACGGTTCCTTGGGTAGAACATCCTTGTTCTTGAACTTGGCCAATGACCCAACCATTGAAAGAATTATTACCCCTAGATTGGCCTTGACCACAGCTGAGTACTTGGCCTATCAATCTGAAAGACATGTTTTGACCATTTTGACAGATATGTCTTCCTATGCGGATGCCTTAAGAGAAGTCTCTGCTGCCAGAGAAGAAGTTCCAGGTAGAAGAGGTTACCCTGGTTACATGTACACTGATTTGTCCACCATCTACGAAAGAGCCGGTAGAATTGAAGGTATCAAYGGTTCCATCACCCAAATTCCTATCTTGACCATGCCAAACGATGATATCACCCATCCAATTCCTGATTTGACTGGTTACATTACCGAAGGCCAAATCTTCGTTGATAGACAATTGAATAACAAGGGTATATACCCACCAATCAATGTATTGCCATCATTGAGTAGATTGATGAAGTCTGCCATTGGTGAGGGTATGACCAGAAAGGACCATGGTGATGTATCCAATCAATTATATGCCAAGTACGCCATCGGTAGAGACGCCGCTGCCATGAAGGCTGTTGTTGGTGAAGAAGCCTTGAGTAACGAAGATAAGTTGTCCTTAGAATTCTTGGACAAGTTCGAAAAGACTTTCATTTCCCAAGGTGCTTACGAAAATAGAACCATCTTCGAATCCTTGGACAAGGCTTGGTCCYTATTGAGAATATATCCAAAGGAAATGTTGAACAGAATATCACCAAAGATCATGGAAGAGTTTTACGATAGAGCCAGTGAGGAACTTGAAGAAGGYAACGAAACCAAAGCCACTGTTGGTGGTTTAGTAGATGATGCTGTTGAAGCCAGTGCTTCTCTAATTTAGACGAATATGTATAYGTGAGATATAATACAGATTGTATTCTTTTTTTAATTTTWTTATCAAGTAAACAAAGAAGGCGAGGGCTATCAATGTGGTATCCATTTGGAGCCACCATGTAACAATGGTTCATACTTGTTCAGTGCTACACCAAAATGATTAACTGATGATTGTGAGTTAAAAACGTCAGTTTCCTCTGGTGATTACCCTTAAAAAAGTCAGACCCCCACTGAAAACGAGGAATATTTCCAGTTCTCCTTAGAAAAATCAAATTGTTTCTAGAGCCGGAATGGGGGGGGCGGATATCTGATTTTTTCCCACACCCCTTGCTAAATGTAAGTCAAGAACAGCCTGTTATATATATCAAATGTGTTCTAAGTTATTATCTACATGCTAAAAGGTGTATACTATAAAAGACCAGATACACATCTACACCATATARATCAATCAAAAGTCATGTCTGAAGAAAAGAAAGGTAAAATTATTGTTGTTAGTAACAGACTTCCTGTTACCATCACCAAAGACCAAGCCACAAACAAGTATAGCTATGAAATGTCCAGTGGGGGGTTGGTAACAGCCCTTCAAGGTCTTGCAAAGCATCAGTCTTTCCAATGGTACGGATGGCCAGGGTTYAAYCTACCCGACGAGGATAGAAAGATCGTTTCCAAAGACTTGAAAGATAAGTTCAATGCCTTCCCTGTTTTCTTATCAGAGGAAATAGCTGATTTACACTACAATGGATTTTCAAACTCCATTCTATGGCCATTGTTCCACTATCACCCGGGTGAAATTAACTTTGATGAAAATGCCTGGCTTGCATACAATGAAGCTAACCTGAAGTTCATGGAGGCTATCATTGAAAACATCAATGARRATGAYATTATCTGGGTCCATGATTACCACTTGATGCTTCTTCCTCAAATGATCAGAGACTACTTGACCGAGATAGGCAAGAAGGATGTTGCTGAAAAGGTCAAGATTGGTTTCTTTTTGCACACACCTTTCCCTTCAAGTGAAATCTACAGAATCTTGCCCGTTAGACARGAAATTCTTCAAGGTGTGTTGAGTTGTGATTTGATTGGATTCCACACGTACGATTACGCCAGACATTTCTTGTCATCCGTTTCCAAGGTTCTGAACATCAACACATTACCCAACGGTGTTGAGCATAAGGGYAGATTTGTTAATGTTGGTGCATTCCCTATAGGTATCGATGTTGAGACATTCAGGGATGGATTAAAGGAATCAAAGTGCCTGGAAAGAATCAAAGCCTTGAAGGAAACATTCAAAGATTGCAAAATCATCGTTGGTGTTGACAGATTGGATTACATCAAAGGTGTTCCTCAAAAGCTYCATGCAATGGAAGTCTTTTTGAAYCARCATCCTGAATGGATTGGAAAGGTCGTTTTGGTCCAGGTTGCTGTCCCATCAAGAGGTGATGTTGAGGAATACCAGTTCTTGAGAAGTGTTGTTAATGAACTTGTAGGAAGAATCAATGGYCAGTTCGGTACTGTTGAATTCGTGCCTATTCACTTCATGCACAAGTCCATTCCGTTCCAGGAGTTGATCTCWTTGTATGCCATATCTGATGTTTGTTTGGTTTCTTCAACCAGAGATGGTATGAACTTGGTTTCTTATGAGTACATTGCCTGTCAGGAGGAAAAGAAGGGCTCATTGATCTTATCGGAATTCACGGGTGCTGCTCAATCCTTGAACGGTGCATTGATCGTCAATCCATGGAACACTGATGAGTTAGCTGAGGCTTTAAATGAAGCCTTGACTCTTCCACAAGAAAAGAAAGAAGCCAATTACGACAAGCTTTACAAGTACATTTCAAAGTACACCAGTGAATTTTGGGGTGAAAACTTTGTCCATGAACTAAGTCATTTAGAAAACAAAATACAAGATTGATYTTTTTCTTTTTACTTGCCATTAATGTCAKTTCTAAACATATATATTACATCTATGTTATAACAATAAAAAAATGTAGATAAGTAATAAATAATTTAATGATCACGAATATATACAAGAAAACTTTAGAGAAGTTGACTTTCCTATGTTAATTTTTTTTTCATTTACTTACCAGTAAAAACGGTTCTCATTGCAGTGAAGAAGTTTTCTTTACTGTTACCGGTTATTTCATCATAAAGCTTTTGATAGTATTGTGGGTTTCCTTCCGGTTTGTACAGCTTGTCTGTCACATCATACATCTTTTTATATGAGTTGCTTTTCAAGCTATCCAAGGCACTAAGCTGCTGAGTTAGTAATGTTTCATTCCAGTTTTCCTGAGGAACTGCTTGTGCAAACTTCTTCAGAACAGACTTTTGTAAACCAAGAGGTGACTTGGTTCTTGTTAACATGTCCTTAATATCTGTTAATGATAATCCGTCATTCTTTTTTGTATCTTCAGTTTTCAAATCTGGGTTGGCTACTTTAGCAAATCTTTGCAGTTGTATGCTTTTGAAATCAGCATAATGCTGAATTCTATCCTCAGGTAGTTCCTTTATAAAGTTAACTATTCTAGTGGCTATAGCTCTTGTGTTTTTATTRGACATTTTGRTATAACKYARGYKTTTSARAGTYYTGGTCTGTACCTATTCTCAACGATACAGCTATCAATAATCAATGAAATTTAATAACTATATTATCATAAGTCGGCTTACCAATCATGAATGAGGAGAAAAAAAAAAAAAAAGAAAAAGAAAAATTTTCTGCTTAAAGTCCGACTTACCAAAAAATACAAGATCTCAAATGAAGCTAGTTAACAAATCTGACAGTTAGATTACTAATAAGTTATATAAACCGTTTATATACACACYATTTATTCTTCTTCAGAAGCAGCAGTGACGGTCTTCAATTCTTTAGTAGCTTCAGCCCAAGTGACACCTTCGTAAACAATTTGCTTGATGGTCTTCAAGATTTGCTCAACAGTACCTCTGACTTGGACAGTGGAGTCTCTTTCTCTTAAAGTGATGGTACCATCCTCAACAGTTTGGAAATCAATGGTGACACCGAATGGAGTACCCAATTCATCGTTTCTGGAGTATCTCTTACCAATGGAGACACCSGAATCATCGATCTTGAATGGGATTTGTTCCTTTCTYAAGCTTCTGGCAATGTCACTACAGATGGAGGTTAATTCCTTCTTGTTTTGTAATGGAACCAAAAGAACCTTGGATGGAGCAACATGTGGTGGGAAGGACATGACAGTTCTGGCTGTGTCTTCCTTTCTAGCCCAGAAACTGTGTTCCAAAACGGCGTATATGATTCTACCAATACCGAATGATGGTTCAATGACAGAAGGAATGAATTCTCTAACGTGGGTAATGTTCTTGACAAATTCAATCTTCAAGAACTTGTCGTCCAATTCAATATCTTCATCGTTGGCGACACCTTCGACCTTGAATGTAATCTTACCGTTGGTCTTTAACTCTTCAGCCTTGGYCTTTAATTCTTCTTGAGATAAGGAGTTCAAGTATGATTCAACCTTTGGAGCATCCTTTCTGAACTTAGGACCAAATAGCTTCTTGGTTAGGGTCATTTCCCATTCTTCAACTTCCTTTGGTTCATCCAACTTTTGTCTAACAACCATCTTTTCACCAGTCTTCTTGGAGTGAACAGTCAAGTCATAAGCACTTCTATCAGCACAACCAACACATTCAATCCAACCGTAGGAAGTTTGCAATTCAGCATCCCAACAGTCAGCAGCATAATGGGCCATTTCATTGGACATGTGTTGTCTGAATCTCAACTTGCTTGGATCAACACCAATCTTGATCAAGAATAAGTAGATTCTGGCAATGAAGTAACCTAAGGTTTCGTTGTCAACCATCTTAGTGGCAACAGCTTCACCAATGGTCTTTTCAATAGGAACAGTSGATCCAGATTGTTGAACTTCCTTTGGTAAGAACTTCAACTTCAAATCAGCAACCTCAGTGAATCTTGGGTGAGACTTGTCTTCTGGATCAACAAAGTGTTCGATTTCAGCCATCAAGAAYTCTCTGACTCTTAACAAACCAGATCTTGGGGAAATTTCGTTTCTGAAGGACTTACCAATGGAGGCAGAGGCAAATGGGATTTTACCGTTGTTGAAATCTAACAACTTGTTGAAGTTCAAGAATTGACCTTGAGCAGTTTCTGGTCTCAAGTAACCCTTTAATTGACCAGATGGACCAATGGCAGTTTCGAACATTAAGTTGAAGGCTCTTGGTGGTTCTAAGTCACCTTGGGTACCTGGGTTCTTGATGTCGTATTTGACCATCAATTCACCTAATTCTTCACCTGAGTAACCATCAATTTTAGCCAAGACATGTTCGTATTCTTGAACAACATCGTCTTCTAACTTAACAGATTGGATTTCTTTAACTTTTTTCTTTCTCTTYTTCTTTTCGGCATCTTCAGCAGCTTGTTCATCAGCATTGGTYAACAAACCTCTGGCAACTTGGTCACCYTTCAATCTGCTTTCCAAAACTTCYTCAACCAAGTGATCAGCTCTGAARATTTCACCRGTCTTTGGATCCTTACACATCCAATCACTGAACTTGTCAACGTGACCGGAAGTTTTCAAGACTTCATAAGGAGTCAACATGGTACAGTCAACCTCCAACATGTCTTCTTCCAAGATGAAGTGCTTTCTCCATTGGTCAATGACATTGGCTTGGAAGGCACAACCGGCTGGACCGTAGTCAAACAAACCAGCAACAGATCCATAGGCTTCAAATGCTGGGGCATARAAGAATCTGGACTTCAAAGTAGATTCCAAAGACTCTCTGCTGAAAGGAACTTCTTTTTTAGCTTTTTCTAAGTCAAACATRGTGGTATTTGTAGAGGAGTAATATAATCTAGGGKTTATTAGCAAAATACGTTTTGGATTGCTAAATTTTAATTTTGAAACTAAGGAATAAATTTTCGGTTACAAATAAAACTTAGAAAGTTATATTAWTTCTCTATTTTTAAAGATCTTGGTCTTGAWTGAGTASTATATATTATTYRAAAAAAATAATCGATGAATCATCAGGGCACYATCACGRTTTGTCAGAGAAAAAACATTCAACAGCCAAAAAGAAAAATTTTATARYATGTCTGCTTTGGGAAAAAGCCAGTTTSTGTGGCGGGTAACGTAAYAATCTAAAGTCCGAATTAAATTTTAMTACATAAAGCTAWGTTTGAGAGTAAGTGTGTGGAGATCTACACGAKACTCTKCCTCTTCTACAAGATTTRTAAACAACCTCAACTATRTCTATAAGCTCCTGCTTGTCATTGATGACAAAGTTCAATTTATTATTATCACCTGTGTCAAAGTCAACCATTATGTGTTTGTTTTGCCAAAAAAACATTATTGCAAAGTCATCATCATCACCAAAGTCRTAGATGTCATTATAGTCATCAACCTTGTCTATATCTACAAAATACATTGCTGCCATGTTGATTAACTTAAATTGTAGTGATTTCAACATGTCATCCATCAGCTTACATGTTAGTCTAGAAGGCCTACCAAACCTAATAATTGCAAGTCGACTGTCATCATATAATATTGCTTGRTCAATGTGCCATCCTGATKTTAGTTCAGGTATACCATTCAACAGAGGCTTCTTTTCATTTTTCTGCACATGGGCATTAGGCTTTGAAGTCATTCTTTCAGGTTATACTGGTTTGTAGGTATTAAATTTAGCTAACGATCTTTTACTCTACTGTGTAAAGAGAAAAAAAATATYAAATGTTCAAAAYTGTRAGAGAACTGAAATATGTTATGAGCGGGATTACCAAATCTAAAATATTATCATTTTTTGGAAAAAAAAGTCTTACGAAAACTAGCAAATACTTTGRAGACTTTTACCATTAACTTAGCAARCMGCAAGRCTYGATGAAACAATTTCAACAAAARAGAATTGATCTGAAAATCCTAATAAATCAAAACATAAAGGTTGATGAATGGCTTTAATATATAATATGCAAAAATGACTTTTTCATTCACATATCCAGGCGACTACTGTTTATATTTACATGTGGGCATATATGCATCTATTATCTCTTACGCTTCGTGTCTTTTGTTGGATCAGGCAGAACATAAGCTTCTTGTGTTTCCTTGGTTTCACCAGTAACATCTGTGGTTCCCAATAAATCTAAGAAGTCATCCATATTATCGTAATCAAAGTCACCTTCGGCATCAGCAGCTTCAACTTGAGCATTATCTGCRGCATCGGCGCTTGCAACCTTGAATTTCTCTTTGAATTTATCAACTGAAGATGAGGTGACCTTCTTTTGAGCAAGATCTGGTCTATAAGGATTATAAATAACATTGGATCTGATATCTTGCAGAGAAACAATTTTCTTTCTTGGGTATTGTGAATATCTTTTAATGACAGATCCATCTGTAAGAGCAATGTGCTGTTCAAACAAGTAGTAAAGAGTGGCTGGTTTTTCATATGCAGGAAGATGCTTGCCTTCATCAGGTAGGATTATTTTGGTGGCTCCGGACATGGCATCCTTCTTGGCCAGGTAAGCTTCGAATGATCCGTCTGCTGCGGCATAGGATCTTTTCAAAACAGGTAAAACTGTTGCTCTGATATTTGACAGCATTGTTATTAATGATGATATCTAGGTTATGATGTATATTACTTTTATCTAARCATGTTTCAAATAAAAAGTGAAATGTTCAGAAAAAAAAAATTAATGAAAATTTTTTCTCCTAAGAAAGTACGGATTTGTGCGTCGTGGGAAAATTTGGTAGACCTTTTGCTTGGTTTCTGTTTATTCGCTACACAATTACCAAAATTGAAGTTTAAAAAAGTTTATATGACTTAGACATCAACGAATATATATTAACTATTTGAATATTAATAGTTTATGTATTGCAGAAATGAAGGGACATCCTCAACAATAGCCTTGTCTATACCCCATTTCTGCAAGAACTTTGGTAAGTTACCACCAGCATCACTTGTTGTGGCCATGCACCATTCCAGTCTTTGTTCATCTGAATTATACTTTAGCATCTCCACAGAAACATAGTAGCACTTGATTTTCTCACTACCATCTGGCTTACTTCTAAGAGTTAWCACATACGAGATCTCACTGTTATCCATTTTGACAGGTTTGGCTATGTATACCCATTGGTAGAACTTTCTCATACTTAGTATAGAGGGCTTTAGTTTGTAAGTGTTTTTGAATTGAATGACAGCATTATTTGATCTAACCTCTTTCTTTAATACTTCTGTGTTTACAATTGTATGGATGTATTTTTGTTCTTGCAATACTCTGTAGTCTGCACCTTCATCCGTTATCATGTACTCGTTTCCTTTGTATTCGTATCCGTTTAAATTTAATACAAATTTTTCTCTAAACGTTTTTTCATCAACATTGTCAATGCTTGTAGATCTCATGCACCAATAATCTACGCTGTTGTACCTTGAATAAGTATCTGTACGTAATGTCTTGTAATTGTTTTTGAATGTTTTAGAATGAGACCAGCTTTTGATATTTAAAAATTCTTGAACTTCCTCTAAAGGGATATTTGATGGAAGAGAATCAATGTCATTAAAAATATTGTTTGACGTCAAAAGACTGCACAGATTTGTTTTGCTCATTGGAACTTACAAGGATAGATGGTTTTGTAGTTCTCGTTTGGTGAGGCATTGATGGCTGATAAACCCTTAAAAATAAGATCATTAAAGTTTAATTTTTAAATCCGATTTCTAACTCTATTTTTTTTTGTGAAGAAAATAAAAAGCCAGCAAACGCGTAAGGAAYCTCTCCAATAAATAAATAAACAAATCAATGACCTTCAAATATGATTATACTATTTACAAGTGATAGAYTACATCTTCAAACCAAAAACTCTAAATAAAAATGTCTAGAAAGTACCCGAATGCGGAAACTTTCTTTATCAGGAATAAAAGATATGCAGAAGTAAAGACCCATAGCTTACAAGACTCGCCTACAGTAACCAGTATAGAATTCCCACTACAATTCAATCCCAAGCACAATGAAAGGACAAACATAGAGAAACTGATATACAARTGTGGTGGCAACCAAGTGGTAAGCCAGTATATAGATGACCTGGAAGAAAAGCAAAAAATTGAAGAGTTTCAACTTGAAAAGAAAAGACTCCTGGCCAAGAAAAAAGTGGATACTGACTCAAAGAATGTTTTTGAAACCGGCCAGGTAGAGGATGAGGATGAAGAAATTGATGAGGAAGAGGACGAAGAGGAAGACGAGGACATGGATGTTGATGAAGAGGAGGAAGACGATGACTCAAAGCCAAAGCCAAAAGGAGCAAGAAAAAGAAGAAGAAAGGCCAAGGATCTATTGACGAAGCTTCATTTGCAGCCAGGTATAGGGGATGATGCCTTACTGCTGTATCTCAACAAGACTCAAGACAAAATGAATGCCTTTTTTAATGAAAAGCCAATATTGGGAAGACCAAACAGAGATCAGAAGATAGTGCTGAAAATTAAGATTAAAAAAGACACACTTCCTCCAGGTAGCGAGAACATGAGCTTGATTGAAAAACTGTTCACCAAAAATGTTACCTACGAAACAGAGCCAGTGGCTGTTATTGACAGTACAATAAAATTCAGAATCACAAGTGATGCTCAGTTTGCATTGGACCATAACAAAACAGCACARGACTTYAAGAACAGTATGCTGGATTTGAACTTTGAAGATATCGATTCCTTCATCGAGAACTTGAAGGACATGGACAATGAGCCGTGGATGCCAGTTAATACAGAAACAAACTCGTATGAACTGATGCCCCCGATAAAAACATTTATAGCGGAGATGCCATTTGAGTATGAGTTCAAGGGCAACAAACTRGCCAGCAAAATAGCAACATCAACATCAGTTTATGTGCCAACATACCAAGTCCAAGTGTCCAGCTTTGAGAAGATTCCTGACCAACCTTCAGTGGAACTCCAAGAAAAATGGAGGCTTGCCAAGGAAGTCAAAAGATATCCACACTTCTTGAGCATACAAACAGCCTATGATTTTTTCAAAGACTTGGAGGAAATGATTGAGCTGATAAAAGYCAAGTTTGMGGAAAGACCTATATGGCTTAAAAAGCATCTKCAGGGTGTTATTATTGATAAGCCATCGCTCTGTGGGACMACCTTGAAGTATGCATTGCCATTTGTTGCATATAGAATCATGAAGGGTCCGTGGATCCATTCATATTGCAAATACGGAGTTGATCCAACAAGTGATCCRAARTATCACTTATACCAAGTGGAACAGTTCAGAATGACAACTAGTCCAAACACAGAGATTTTCAAGGATTACGAGCCATGTCCCAARGAATACACAAGCAATGTKCCAGGCGACATCGACAGCAGGTTTTACTTGACAGGAAAGTCMATCCCATGGTACTCCACATACACCATGGAAGTATTAATGACCGAGGAAAACGTGTGTGAYATCATCCAGAACTCACAGCTGCTTGAAAMATGTGATCCTGAACACGGATGGTTCAATGAGCTCGACACGTGGAAGCGAAAGAGACTTGTCAAGTACATCCTTGACTGCCTGTACCAGGGCATCACAGAGTTTTCAGAGGACAAAATCAAGATATACAAGAACATGCCGTCAATCAAGCTCTTTGCCCAGGAGTCATCAAACATCGCCAAAAAGAGAGACCTCATGGCACTGAAAAACAGCAGCTATGCCGTTGATGAGAACATCGATGACATCAATGACGATGAGTTTGACGAAAAGCTCATTGGTAACTTGAACCTGGAGGAATGCACCTTTGATGATGTTGTCAACAGAATAATGCTCCAAAACCCAGAGCTTGCTAATGAAACTAAGGAATTTTACTCGGAATTTATAAAAAATTAAAGATCTTTTTTTATTTTTTGAATTTTTTTTTTGAATTTTACTTTTTCAAAATTGGCTTTGCTTTGAACTCTGATGCTAATGTTACTGGTTCCAAGCCTTCATTTTGAGTCTTATATATGTTTGTCGTGTACTTAACAAAGGACACACTCAGTGATTTTTTACGCTGTTTAACACTCTCCTTTTTGGTGAAATTTCTAGTTAGTTTTCTGAATATCGATTCTTTGTTCTTTGACAACTCTAAAATTTTGTTATCACTAGTGGCACTGTCTTGATCATTATAGTTGCTGATAACCAAAGAATCAGCATCACTTGACAACAACTTAGTTAGACTTGTGTCTACCTTTTCATGCTTTCGTTCACCCAAGCTTCCAAAAATCCACCATTTTCTTCCAAAGTTGGATAGCCGGTGTTCACTATTGGTGCTTTCAGATCCTTTCAATGGAGAGTAATAAGATTTTCCCTCTGTAAGTATGTTGTTTTTGCTAAACTTGCTGTTTTTTTGGTACTGTGGCATATACCTTGGAGGAGCTTTTTTTTCCTTCTCTTTTGCATCATGATTTTCACTTTCAAGCTTTCTTATCACCTCTGTTTCAATACCTGCAGCATAGCTACTTTGCAACACATCAAGTTCTTGCTTTTCAAAATCTTTTACTGTGGTATTTACTGATATACCCGTTTCAGCTTCWAATGGGATTGCWTGCTTTTTAGTATTGTTCATGTTCTTTAACATCTGAGACCATTTTTGACTTCCTGCTCTTTTTAAGCTTTTAATTTTGTTTTCAAATGTCTTTTCTTGTGGAACAAAAGGTTYCTCTTGAGACAGAAAATCATTTTCTARAATTTCATTTAARGAGTTTGTTTTTGCATTTTCTATTTCCAAAGCRTGGGWTTCAGGATCCAATAACTCATGGAAAGCTATGAAGTCACTGGGAGGAGATAAGTTTGTCTGTGGGTAATGTGAGCTTGATTCCGAAAACCCACTACTTTTGGTAATGTCAAACTCCTCAACAGAGCCTTGAGACGGTACTTTTTTAGCATTAGTAACTGTTAACTCAATATTTTTGTCAACATTTAACAGACTAGATTTGTTCAGTAAGAAATTGGATGTTTTCAGCTTGAAGATGTCTTTCAAACGATCAGTACGTTGTTTTAAACGGTCACGTTTTTGCTGCTTTTTAACATCAATGATAAAATGACTGATACTTTGGAGCTGTAAATCAGTACCATTCATTTCTTTGTTTATATTCTCATATCTTTGCTGTTCTTTTTTCATAAATCTATTTATGTTATTTTCATCATCATCAGCCTCACTTAACTTTTCTAGTTCATCTAAAAATAACCTACTGRTATTATTAGATAAAAAAGATTCTGTTGTTTTGTTCAAAACAGATAATTTGTAAAATGATGTGTTTTTGTTGTTTGGGTTTGGCATCATTTCATCGTAGAGATTAGCCGAGTCATTGACAAAATTATTTAAAGGTTTTCTTGATTCTGATTTAACATTTTTATCTTGATTGGGCAATTGAGAACTTGAAAAAAGATTTGAAAATATATTTGAGGTCTTTAGAATGCTTACACTGTTTAAATTTAAGGGAGATGTTTGTGCATTCATAACGTGTAATTGACCATTGAACGTATCCAAGGACAATGATGAGCAACTATGCGATCTTTCATCAGAGTTATCTATGGCTGGATTTATTTTGTTATTGTGCTCCTTAAAGGAAATTGGACCTGAAAATAAAGGAGTAATATTGCTTTTAATATTATTTGGAAGTTCAAAAAGCTTTGACTTTACTACAGGATTTATTTGATTTCTTYTGGATTTAGTGAAAACATCTCTATCATGCACAGACTGGGTCTTTTTTTTATATGGCGTTGAATGCTCAATCCTATCTATAGAAGAATTGCGATGACTTTTGTTTAAGTCTGACAAAGCGGAGCCAGAAGAAGTATCTAGTGTCTTCCACTTGTTGTTGTTTTCAAAAGGTAATTGAACTCTATTTGCAGCAAATAAGTTTTGTTTAATTAATTGGTCGTTGTTGTTTAATTTAGGAATTTCTATTGAAGCCATTATATTATTATTGGTCAGTGCAATCATCTATTTTGAATTTTAACAAAACTAAGAAAAATTTATAATTTTCTTTCTAGTTAGAGATAATAATGTTGTATTTTAAAATGATTACAGTTCATAGAAAAATATACTTTGATGAAAGTAACAAGAAAATAAAAGCTTATAGATCATGTTTTTGAAAGAATAAACTAAAATCATAATCAAAATGCTAATATTACTCAGTTAAATTACAAAAACGGTAATATTAGACATAAAGAAAAATCTGTTTGTTACCCAGATACAATTTTTTTTTTTGAGAAAGCATTTGCAATTGATTAAACAGTTTCCTATTTTGATTAGTCAAGGGTATGCTGCAACATAAATGAAGCCAAGAAGAAAATAGATTTGGTTTTTGTGTAATCATCAGTGTGTTGAAACATTTCATGGTTTTTTTGTTACATTTTTTTTTTTTTTAAAGATTTAATTACGGTGTATATTTTAGGAAAGTATAAATAAGTATCTTTTCTTTTTTTGAAAGTAAAGAAAAAAAAAAAAGAAAAGTTAGTTACTTYTTACCACTTTGGGAAATAAACGTGGTGTCAATRCATAAAAAACCATTGTAACCTTTTTTTACTTTTCTTTTTAACCTTTAATAAAAAAAAGTCATGTACGAGATAGTTCTAGTGTTATTTTTTTTTTTCCTCCTTTTGTAGAACTACACTTTAAATTACTTGTGCACTGTTTTCTAAGGGTGTCTTATCTTTTGTGTRGTACAAACACTTTCTATATTCATCACAAAAAGGGAAGGTAGCCTCCTTTCACAAGTGATGCTGTGYTCCGTTTTTGCTAGAGAAAATTTTTCTATTTCAACTTTTCCTTTAAATTAGTGGGTTTTTTTTCTTGGGTGGGTGTCACTTGAAGTTGTCAATATAAAAGAAAATGAATCTTATTCAGTAAAAAAAATTTTTATGTTGAATTCTTTTCTTTTTTTTCATATTTCTCTTTGATTCTTATATTTAAGTATATAAGTTATGTTTCTGATGTTTTAATCCTTTTTTTTATCTTTTCTCATYTTTATTCTATAATATATTTTTAAAGAAAAAATGTCGTAAAAGACCAGTCATTAACAATAATTATAACAAAATGGGTAAAGAAAAATTACATATTAACGTCGTTGTTATCGGTCACGTCGATTCCGGTAAGTCCACTACCACCGGTCACTTAATTTACAAGTGTGGTGGTATCGATAAGAGAACTATCGAAAAGTTCGAAAAGGAAGCCGCTGAATTAGGTAAGGGTTCTTTCAAGTACGCTTGGGTTTTAGACAAGTTAAAAGCTGAAAGAGAAAGAGGTATCACCATTGATATCGCTTTATGGAAGTTCGAAACTCCAAAGTACCACGTTACCGTTATTGATGCTCCAGGTCACAGAGATTTCATCAAGAACATGATTACTGGTACCTCCCAAGCTGATTGTGCTATCTTAATCATTGCTGGTGGTGTCGGTGAATTCGAAGCCGGTATCTCCAAGGATGGTCAAACCAGAGAACACGCTTTATTAGCTTTCACCTTAGGTGTCAGACAATTAATTGTTGCTGTCAACAAGATGGACTCCGTCAAGTGGGACCAAGCCAGATTCACTGAAATCGTTAAGGAAACCTCCAACTTCATCAAGAAGGTTGGTTACAACCCAAAGACTGTTGCTTTCGTCCCAATCTCTGGTTGGAACGGTGACAACATGATTGAAGCCACCACCAACGCTCCATGGTACAAGGGTTGGGAAAAGGAAACCAAGGCCGGTGTTTCTAAGGGTAAGACCTTATTAGAAGCCATTGACTCTTGTGACCCTCCATCCAGACCAACTGACAAGCCATTGAGATTACCATTACAAGATGTTTACAAGATCGGTGGTATTGGTACAGTACCAGTCGGTAGAGTCGAAACCGGTGTCATCAAGCCAGGTATGGTTGTCACCTTCGCTCCAGCCGGTGTTACTACTGAAGTTAAGTCCGTCGAAATGCACCACGAACAATTAGAACAAGGTGTTCCAGGTGACAACGTCGGTTTCAACGTCAAGAACGTTTCCGTTAAGGAAATCAGAAGAGGTAACGTTTGTGGTGACTCCAAGAACGACCCACCAATGGGTTGTGCTTCTTTCAACGCTCAAGTTATYATCATGAACCACCCAGGTACAATTTCTGCTGGTTACTCTCCAGTCTTAGATTGTCACACTGCCCACATCGCCTGTAAGTTCGAAGAATTAGTCGAAAAGATTGACAGAAGATCCGGTAAGAAGATGGAAGACAATCCAAAGTCTATCAAGGCTGGTGATGCTGCCATTGTTAAGTTCGTCCCATCCAAGCCAATGTGTGTCGAAGCTTTCACTGAATACCCACCATTAGGTAGATTCGCTGTCAGAGACATGAGACAAACCGTTGCCGTCGGTGTTATCAAGTCCGTTGACAAGTCCCAAGCTGCCGGTAAGGTCACCAAGTCTGCTGCCAAGAAGATGTAAATTTGACTAACGATATTAAACWAAACTCTGTTTTTTTCTATATTCAATAATGTTAACTTACAAAATCTATGCTAGTGAACTCCAGTATAAACTATATAATCCTATATAATTATTTATATGATTAAAAAAATTAAAAAAAAAAAAAAATAAAACCAAAACCAAAAATAMACTGTTTAGATTTTTTTGTTTTTTGATCTTGAAGCAATCCATATCATGGTGATGATACAAGTTTTAAGGGGTTATCAAGAATATTCTCAACAATCAATGCTATTTTAGTTAGCACTTGTTTACATATTAAAGATTACGATAATAACAGTGTCTAAATTTTTAATTTAAGTTAATTTTTTAAAAGGAAAAACCACTTTATTTAAATGTAAACAAATTTAATCCACAATTAATTTATCTAAAAAGCTGCTAACATWTTTTATGATATAGATGGATAGGCAATGTTTTTGGTTATTTGAAACAACACTTTATGCAATACTGCAAACATTTTCGTGTTAAACTCTTTATGTCTAATCTCATTGAATAGAACTCATTGTTGGCAATAACTGTTCTTTTCTGCAAATAATCAGCACTAGCACTCATTTACTTCCATGTGTTGTGAATCTTCCTCCCGCTCCTACACCAAAAAATTCCCAAACGCGAAAGTTGAATTATTCAGCTTTTTTTTCTTTTTTGAAAAAAACATCTTATTATCAATAACTTATTTCTGTAGAAAAGTTAAGACAACCAAACCACACCATATACTACTTCCATGCAAGAAGAAGCAGAACTAGAAAACTTTAAACCTGAGGCATGGATAGCCAATGCTACATCATCTACCACCATAAGTTTGGTCGATAGTGAGGAGGGCCAACTGGCATCTTTCAAACCCAGCTTCACATATCCMATTTTTGGTGAAGCTGAACAGGTCTTTGGRTACAAGGACTTGGAGATTATCCTTGCATTTGATTCCAAGAATTTYACTCCATTTTTGAACGTCAAGTATAGCGAAAAGCTTGATGATGACTTGTTACACGAAAAGGCAAAAATGGATGCAAATGTTGGATATCAAGATGAAGAAGATGACGATGGCGAGGAASAAAACTACGAAGAAGACGARGAAAACAGTGAAGAAGGCTTTGAAAACGATGAACCTATTGAGTTTGAYCCCTTGGTAAAACTTGCAAAATTGCTGCCTGCTGAAGATCTAACCATAAAGGATGAAGAATCATGGACTAAGAAGTGCCATGATGATAAAGGCTTAGTGAAAAGTATCTTGACTACACACGGAAATGTRATTAGCACTTCARATAAAGCAACMGTTTACAAAATTAACATATCMAAATTCAASCAAATTCACGATAGATTGAAACTATTTTCCTTGTTGTTTATTGAAGGTGCCAGCTACATTCAAGATGACGATGACATTTGGGATGTTTATATCATGCTGGAACAAGATACAGACAAGGTTATTGGATATGCCACTTGCTATAAGTACTGGAACTACAAAGGAGGCAGCAAAGTCTTTGATTCTTTGGAAAAGGTTCCTGAAGAATACTCTTTCAAAGGTAGAATATCGCAATTTTTGATCTTCCCAACCTTTCAAAATAAGAAGTTTGGATCTTTGTTGTATAATGGTATTTATGACCACTGGMTGAAGGAAAATTCCATAATTGAAATTAATATAGAGGATCCTAATGAGTCTTTTGATGCTTTGAGAGACAAGAATGATTTCAACAGAATTGTCAAATCAACTGAGGTTATGTCCATGATTGATCCAGAAATGTTCCTGCAATCCTCCCTCTCAAAAGATGACTTAGAGAAGCATTACATTAAATTRGTRAATTTCYTACATGAAAAGATGAAGTTTCAATTYAAACAGGCWCAAAGAYTRTTAGAGATGGTATTCATATATTTGAACTTGGATGATTTTGTCAAGTTGATAATGATGAAGAGAGTTTACAAGCAAAACTATGAACTTCTGATGGATTTCTCCAAAGAGGACAGAAACGAAAAGCTTGCTGAAACAGTAGAAAACATTAAACAAGAATACTTTGAAAGAATATCGTTGTTAATTGAAAGTGACGAACCACCTGCCAACAAAAAACAAAAAGTCTAAAATTATATTTTTTATATATAGATCTAAATTTTGTATTGATTTTTTTTTTATTTCTTCTCAATGACTCTGTAGTGCAAGAGAACATATCCTAAAGTCATGAAGAAAAGTATGTATCCCACTAAGATACCCATATCTTTGTTCAAATTCAAGGCATTGAAACCAACTGTGCTTAATATGGTAGCCCCTGGAACTTCAATTGTAAGACCCAGCTTTTCATCTTTTAATGTTAGGTCTTTGACTTCGTTGATGATCAAAGCCTCGTAACTGTAGAAGAACAAGCTTCCATTTTTCATGTATTTGAAAAGCTCATTCGTTATATGAGAAGTGTTGATGAATAATCCTGAAAACAAAACAGACCATAGCAGCAACAGCACAGTAAACATGATGGCTGCATTCAAATCTTGGAAGAATATACCCACAGTTAGGATCTCRAATGAAATTGCAAAATTGAACAAGATCATGATTCCAAGGAACTTGAAGAAATAACTGAAGTCGCCACCATGGGATCCCATGTTCAGTCCTACCAATGGATAAATAATCAATGCCAAAATAAATGGTGGTATCAATCTTAGAGGGATTATATCACTGACAATCTTGCTAACGTAATAGGCAGAAGGGTGGTAATAGCTGTTTGATCTTTCCTTTAAAAATATCAATCTTTCCAAGTAAAATGAAGAAAGACCTGTGAAGGCCAAGAATCCAGAGAATAATATTAAGAAGAAAAACAACCCCATTCTGTTTTGGAAACCTGTCAAGTCATTTTGAACATTGTGATACAAGGATCCTAGAAAAACTGATATACCGACACTCAATAGATAGTTTCCTAGAAGCAACTTAGGATTTCTATAAACATTCTTGAAGGTTCTTGATGACAATATCAAAACTTGTTGAACCCATGAAGCCTGTGATTCATAAATGTTTGTTTTAAAGCTTTCGCTGCCAACACTGGATGACTTAATTTGATATAGTAATTCTGAGTAAACTTGAGAACTGATAAACTTAGTGGCTAATTCATGGTTAGCTAAGGCGTGACCTTCATTACTTTTTTTGTTTACCTTAGAGCTAACTGAACTATAGTTATGTTCATCATCGTCTGGAGAGCACAACAAGTGAGATATTTCACCATATTCGCCATTACCAGCAGAATGGCCTTGCAAGAAGCCCTGTGACAAGGGTCTGTATTCTTCTGAGCCGTCAAAGGTGATATCCARTAAGAARTCAGCTATGTTGGTATACTTTGGACATTCATACCCACTGTTAATCAAAAAGTCATTCAACTCGCTAACAGGACCAGAGAAATACATTTCACCATCACCCAAGAATATCAATGAATCAAATTTCTCGAACACATTGGCTCTTGGCTGGTGGATAGAGCAAACAACAGTAGTGTTATTTCTTGTGACCAATTCCGATAAACAATCAATAACATTCTTACTGTTAGCAGAATCTAACCCAGAGGTAGGCTCATCCAAAAACAGTATGGAGGGAGACTTGACAAGTTCACAGCCTATTGCCACTCTTTTCCTTTCACCACCACTTATACCCCTGSTGAATTCGTCTCCTATCAAGTGATCCTTGATATCATAAATTCTCAAATCCTTTAGAACCTTAATAACAAATTTCACCTTGGTTTCATAAGCCATGTTTTTTGGCAGTCTTAGCAAGGCACTGTTCAAGATWGTTTCATACACAGTCAAAGTTGGCAAGAAGTAATCATCTTGATCCACAAATCCRATTGACTTCATCAAACGAGAGTCACCGTCCTTGTAATCCTGTCCATTGATCTTGATACTTCCAGTTATGGAGCCTGATTTCTGTTTGTTTGAAAGAATATCAATCAGTGTTGATTTACCACTACCACTAGGACCCATGATGGCAGTTARWCCAGGYTTGATAATACCAGTAATGCTCTTCAATATAGGTGTATTTCTAGAGTTGATTTTGTAAACAACATCCTCAAATGTCAGTGTWACACCATGTCTTTCAGAGTTCAAAAAGTTTTCGAATTCATCATCCTCRGTGCCATCATCAAGTTTTTTATAATCATTACTGAACATTGGTGACTTTGAGATAAAGTCAACAGCCAGTCCTATTAAGATRATGACAAAGATTGCAAAAAACGATAACCCACYRATTTGTTTCCAGGAAAGTTGCTTTTTAACAGGTTGAGAGTATCCTGGTATTTGCGAGTAGTGTAAACATTCGGCTCCATTACATTTTAAGGCAATGTAAGGATCACCAAACAGGGTAGTAATCAAATCGTTGATAGCAGGCTCAGTAAATCTACACTCTTTTGTTTCAACATTACATGTGAACTCACCAGGTCCCTGAATAGTTTCTTCCAAGAAGTCAGAAATGTCTATAAACCCACTCTTACCACACAAAAATTCACCAGGAATACACTTACATTGAGCGGTTTCACATTTGTAATGGGTCGAGTTTTTTTTCAAATCATAAGTGAACTCACAAGTGTCAAACCCACAGTAGAAACTTTCAACTTGGTTTGTCCAGAACTGGAAGTAACATTCCTTATCGGAGTTGTCACAGTGGAARGACACTTGTGGCTTTTGATTTGGTAACARCTCTATAATTTTCTCATTTGTAACGTCACATGCTTGGTAGATTTTGTTCACCATCATACCGTTAGTGTTACAGACAGCACCTTTTGCCAATTCAGGATCATCAAAGAAACTTTGACAAACTTGATCTTCAGTACACAAGTTACAGTTGATACCATCCCATCCTTCTTCACACACACATTGTTCAGTGTATGTGTCGTTGTTACTGGTTGAATCTCTTAGTGGTCTTTTTGCATTATCTAGATCCAAACCTCCACAAGCAGGAACAGAACAATCTTGACCACCAAATCCGTCCATACACTCACACTGACCATTGTACTCATTACAAGTAGAAAATTGCTTACAAGTAAAGAGTGGCAGCATACAGTTAAAGCACGGAGGACATTCATCGTCGTTATTTCTATCTAAAGGTACATAATTTGCGTTGGATTTCACAGGCTTGAACGCGTGTGCCAAGTTAGTAAAAAGCAAGCATAGAAGCATGCTTTTGTGTATTAATCTTGCAGCACCCATTAAGACAAGTAAATTTATTATGGATGTTGATATTGTTTTGTTCTTAAAGTTAGATCATAARTGTTCAGTATTTTTTAGAGAAGAGTGTCATTTTTTTTTGAAGATAAAATCTTTATCTCCCCTTATCTGAAGTCAATYCCAAAAATGAGGGAAAAAACACGGTAAGCTAASTCCGCTGAGAAAAYCCATCACAATTTTTGTGTGAAGCAACAAACACCCAAAARGGAAACTGTACARAAGTWAGTCAGGGTAAAARCAAGAGAAATCTCGGATGGATTTCTTCACACATCCTTCTGAATAAACAAAAGAGGAAAAAACAAACAAACACGAAACAATTAAAGGCACATTCAATCCAAAGTAACATCAAAACAATCAAAATAAACTACCATTACCTGCTAATATGAACACTTACTCAATTTGTCTTCAGAGACAGTTTGTTCCTGTGGATCAAGATATACACTCCAACAACTTAATTCTTCTTAACAATGGCACCATACTTGTTAGTACAGAATATGATTCATCTATAATACCAAATGATCTAACTATTGCGAACATAACCAGCATATCCATTGATCCTAGTGAAAAGGAATTCAAAAATTTATACAAAAGTTCATTGATGAATKTKCAATCCCAGACGTATTTAGAGCAAAACAAATTCGCGATATACACAGACGCTCTAGAGTATCATAAACAGCCAATGTTCAATTCCACATACAAAACAAAGTTCACGAAAATACTMAAGAAYAAAKYTAAACAATCYATTGTRTGTTGTCTYACTAATAATTATAACATYCTGGTKTATAGTTATATAGACGGTAATAGCAATAGCATGACTTTTTTGCAAAATCTTACTTATAAAAGGAAGGAAGTTGATGCAGATAATATCGACATAGAAGAACTGTCGTTTGATCTTTATTACGATATGGAATTTGATTATACAAATGAATACTTAGCAGTATCAAACAGAAATGGGGATGTGCTGATATTCAAGTATAGTGCGAAATTAAAAATATTTGAGTATGTTACTTCTGTTGACAACATATGTACCGAAAAAGATGATGATTATATTGTTCAACTAAGAAGTATGAAAAGTGACTTTCTGAATGAATTGAAGTTTGTAGCCAAAAGTTATAAAAATGAAATGTACTTGATAACAATCAATACTGAGGACAATACACAAAGCAGCTGTATTAATATCTCCATAAAGCATAAAGATTTCATGATTTCTGATTTCATCAAATTGGATGGAAGCTGCTTTTACTACATAAGTGCCAATAAGCTGTATAATCAAAACARYGAGGAATTATACACYTTTGAGAAYTATGATACTAAAAARATTCTACATWTAGCTAAGAAGAATCAGCTGATAATATATTCYTTRAATGARTACWTRCWTTTTGAYGTTGCRTCAAATAAACCCATCAAAAGTCCCATAACAAGGTTTTTGATCAAAAAGTTTTCTACTAGCAAGCTTGACAACCCAAAGTTGTCTTTGAACATTCACGGAATTGATATAGCCAATGACGAATCATTCATTGCAGTTGCTTACAGTTTTAGCGTCAACTTTGGTATCACATACAACCGAAAGTCTTGTAGAGAACTATACGTAACAATTTTTAAAATTGATGATAGCTGGAGAATGATTAACCAACAATATGTTGACTCTTTGAAGCTTTGGTACTTTCAATACAAGTTTTTTGGTGATAAGCATGCTGAGAATTACAATGATCTGCTAGATCAAGAAAAGATTTTGAGCTCACAAAATGTAAATGATGCCCTATTTCAGAAACCCTTTGATGAGTTCATACAAAGTTGTGTTTTAGATGATAGTTATCTCGGAATTAACAAATTTGCATTTTTGACAAACGAAGATAGTGTTTATGAATCAGCATTGTATTCAAAGATTTTGCAGTTGTTTTATGAATACGCTGGTCATCACATTAATGAATTTGAGAATGATTTAGATATTTTCTCAATAAACCTTATTGCTAAAAAGCTGGGAAAACCATGTTTATTTTCTGAGACCAAAAATAACGAAATCACAATGAAAGGAGAGTTCATTGACGAGACATTTGATTTAGAGAGTTGCTACAACACCCATTGTCTAGTGTCAAAGGAAGGTCACCAGTGGAAATCATGCTTTTTGACTCAGCTGCCCATTATGTCAACACATACAAAGTGTTGTARGATGGTAAATTCTTACATCATTGATATAAAAAAAGATGRACACTTGAATGAATACGGATGGTTCACTTCAACRTTAYTATCGAAATTAGACTCAAAATGTATAGTTACTGGGATGGCTTATGTATAARCCTTAAGGTCTTATTTTTTCTTTATCTATATAAAAGTTTTCAATGTTTTTCAATATATTRCCAAWGTTTTGATCTTCTRWAATGGCATCACGCACCCATTTGGAGATCTTGGACTTTATRTTTGAATTATTGTACCTGGAATCCATAAGAACGATATGTGCATAGTCCTTGATGTGTCTGATAGATCTCCCTATAGCTTGATTTACTTGTCTCATCACAATATTATCAATGTAGTCATTGAACTTGGGACCTAGCTTTTTCTTCATTAACTCCATTTCATAGGTGAATATGTTAGGGTAAGGTAGCCCTAGACATATTATAGTTCTGGCCAAGTCATCGTCAAAGTTAATTCCTTCACTCAGTTTCCCACCAAAAACAGCAAACAAAACACTATCTTGGCTCTTTTTCTGAATCATTTCACAATATTCTTCAAAGACATTCTTTTTAGTGGTATCGTTCTCTTTGAATATCCTTTTCAGACTATTCATTTGACTGTATATTCCATTAATCTTGTCTGTCTTTTCCCAAAACATTAATAAATGATTTAAGTACTCATAACTTTGCACAAATATGATACAACCCTTTGGCGACTTTTCCATAATTTTGATGATTCTTCTACCCATATTAACCATAAAGTTTTGGTCAGATCTTRRAGATTGGGTGAACTTGAATTCAGGAAGGATTTGACAGAGAATGTTCTTTTTGGGAATAACGTGTCCCAACTCCAGTTTTATGCTTTGCTTTTCAAAAATTTCTCTAGTTTTTTGATTGTTGTGAAACAAAATGTCAAACTGATCGAAAGGCTGCATTGTTCCTCCCACCAGTATCATCTTGCTACATTTCTCTATAACATTACTTACATTAATCCCTGGAGAAAAGGGCAGGTATTTTAAAGTCCTATTCTCAAAGTACCACTTCCCATCAGTTGTCTTATTATTTGTTAATATGGACAGAAACTTAATAAGTTTAAAGAGYAATGGTGTCTTTGATGTCACTATTTCGTTTTTAATCATATAAGTTTGCAACTTTTGAGGCAAGTAGCTTGTTTCCATGAATTTAATCATCTCATTCGCATTCAGTCTTAGAAATGGCAGTAGAGTTGTTGTCTTTTTATCAGCATACTCCTCTTCAAAATAATGAATCAAATCAGTAACAACACATTTCACTTTATTCAGTTGATATATGTTTCGTTGGGCTAGTTTTTTTTCAAACCTTTCCATGTATACTTTAAGGCCTTTTTGAATTGATATTAACTCGACCAGTGAAAGATCAACTCTGTTCATGTCAATCAACGTGTTAACCAGATTGTGTGCCTCATCAACAATCACAATACTGTTTGTTAAGTCAATTTTGTTATCATTCATAAACAACAGCTGATAAGGCATGGTGATTATTTCAGCTGTTTCGACCAGAGACTTTGTCCCGTAGTAAGGGCATTTCTTAGACCTCTTTCCAATTTCATGTAAATCTTCTATATCARCAATTGTTTTGTATATTTCCGGGGTTGGAAAGTTGGTGATACTGTTGGTGCTTGAATCTCTTAAATTTTTAAAATACACACAGTTGTTATCCTTTCTCAAATCTTGGCATTTATCATTTATTTGTTCAACTGAGAGAATCTTTGTGTTTATTTTGTCATTGCAGCAAAGCTGCCTTTTAGAACCCACGGGCAGYAACTTCACCTTTTCTCTTTCACTTAGTATAGATTTATGACCAAACTTAAAGTTCTTGAATGAAGAATGGAGTTTAACTTTTTTTAATTGYTGAGAAAACTGCTGCAATTGAGAGTGAGTTCTCGAAGTGAAAATAATTTTTATGGGTTGCTTCAAATTTGGAATGGATTCATTAGAAGCAATTTTCCCATCAGGAGTCGAACTTTTAATCCTCTTCAGTAAAGAGGCAATTTCATCTTCAACGGTATCTGTTGTTATAATCAGCTGGTCATCGTCTTCTTTATCAACACTCTTGGGAGTTGCGATGTTGTTTTCACCACCAAGACGCCGCCTTTTTACTTGCTGTTCATCTAAAGACCTTACACCCCCATTCAGTACAAACTTGTCAATTGATTCCTCAAAGTCTTCAAAAGGTTTCAATGTCTGATTGCCTATGTTTTGCTCATAAGATGATGTAATCCAGTCAGGTTCGTCATCATCGTCAGAAAATGAAAAACTATCACTATCGTGACGARCATCGTTTTCACCCTTGTTCTGTGTTATTTTGCTCAATTTAACATCTCTTAAGTAAGTCATCACTGGACATATTATTGACAGTGTTTTTCCTGTACCTGTTGGAGATTCATAAAGAGCAAGCTTGGTACCATGTTCATTGTTAGCTGACAGCAAATCCGTGTATATGCTATTCATAAGCTCCAAYTGSGTTTCATAAGGCTTRTAAGGATGGTTGTAAGACTGCATAGTGATACCAGAGCTAACAGGTTTCCACRAGTAYTCTTTTTCCTTTGSCACAATTGCTGATTCGTGTCTGGTAATGTCCTAAARGCGCCAAAAAGTATTAATATTTCCCGATTGGGAAGTGTCTTTTTTTCCTGGTGATTCTTGKGCACAATAGACAAAAAAGSCGGTYYCTCGCAAAATCYAAAAATCTTTGTGGAGCGGTCCATCGGTGTTACGYCCTCCCCTTTCTTGATTTTCCGTAACTTACSTAAATGTAGAAAAAAAAWCCTTGATGWCGAAAAACAACATGTTTATCACACTTCAACTTAAAGTTAACCAAAGAGATTTAAACTCAACCCAAGCTAAAAGCAGTTGTTGTCAAAGGAATACGTTGCAACTTACACATATAAACAAATTTAAAGACTCTCCATCTATTWTTTAATTCTTTTATTTGTACWATTTYTAGGTGATCTCTAATATYACAGAATTTAAATCTCAGTAGTATACACATTTTTTTTTATTAAAACATTTACAATCTCAGAAACAATGTTTCATGATACAGAAAACTCATCCACAGACTCAAAACCTAGTAAGGCCATCAAACAATCTGGCTTTGGACTAAAGAAAAAACTAAGAAGTGGATATAACAAAAGATTTGGCTCGATTATAAGTTCCAAGCATAACAGTAGCCAAGAAGATGTTGACGATGAGTCATCAGATAGAGAGAAGAGTGAAAAGGACGGTCAAATATCTGAATCAAGCAAAGATAAACTCAGCAGTCTCAATAGTTCCTCTCAACTAAATACCAATCAGCCATCTAATWCATCTTTTTACCTGTTTAGACGAAACAATAGTAGGACCAATAGCAGAAGTAACTCATTGGTTAACAGCCTATATCTTCATAACATRAACACCGGTCTTCAGAGTGGCTTGGATATCAATGGTGGAAATGTGTCAACACCTGTTAATGCCATTAATACAGTTTCTGGGTTTACGACACCTAAGATGGGCCCTATGACGCCAACATATCCATACAACTCCCATAGGTACCAGAATAGCATATCCTCGTTTTCGTCAATAGATTTAGAAAATAGTCAATCAGCTAACAATAGCAACATTGATCTAACRAATGAYTTYATAAACATTTTCAAGCAAGAGTATGAAAACCATTGTATGAATCCCAAGATYACCCCATTCGACCAAAGCAATCCTCCACCTGGYGTGGTTGAGATAGTATATCAAAGAAGTATTAAAGTATGCAAGAAAAACAAGATGTATGCGTGTAAAATTAACAAAAACAACATAAATTTGGACAACAACCACAAGTTGTTCCATMTCTTAAAACACATAATAAAGGAAAATTTGTCATTCAACAATAGAAGGAATGTGTCAAGAGCAAACTCAGTTACATCATTTCAACTTGATACCAGCTACCAAAGAAGCAACAGTAATTTGTTAAGTACCATGAGTTCAACCATAGGCAATGTCTCCAATAAARGKCTGATGGACTTCAAGTGCAGCACAGATGATAAGGATGATATCAATGAAAGTGCATCCAAAGATGAAACATTTTTACTTRATGAAAATGACGATTTGAAGCAGCMACAAGAAAGCATTCTTAACACTCCAACAAAGAGTGTAACCAAGGAACAAGGAACCCTGCTGTCTAAAAAGAAAAACACATCAACTAACCCTATACTGTTCTCTCCAAGAAAGCTCAAACGAGACAGTAAGCACATGGAGTTCGAAGACGAATGTGAACATGAGGACATTGATCTGCTCATAGGACAAATACACAAGCCAGACTTTTTGACTAGCAGAATACTGGAGGGAAACAACATAAACACAAACTTCAAGTACTCAAGTGAAAAAGATGACAGTGATGTTTCCAGTATAACAAACAACTTYGAGACAGAGGAGAATGAAAACGTTCAGAAAGTTGAACTGAAACAGGCTCCGTTCATCACCAAGAAAAATATATAGACGTTCATTTTAAATTCCAAGTTTCATGCTAAAAYMATCATTGATCTGATAACGACTTGTAGCCAGTTTATTTCCGAAACTACAAATTTCTTTTCTTTTTTTTTTTGGTWATTTGTTTGTAATTTTCGCTATGARGCTCAATTACCTTTTTGGGATATTTCTGAGTTTACTCTTTCTTTTTTTTTTTTTTCTTAACAGTCGATACTTGACAATTASGAAARATCACAATTTCAAGCATACTCTGTATGATAATGCTGATTCATAAGCAGTCTGATATAAGATTAATTCAATGGATAAACCATATAGCACAATATCAAAAGGTATTCAGAGACAAAGAAGGTAAATATTGTAATAGCAACGTTATTCAGTCACCTACTTTAATCAACTTTATACCAACAGTAAATACAAACTTAACAAACAACTATACATACTAAAAATGGACTCTTATGATGCTAAAGAGAATCTGCTTAACTTGGAAATTGAACTTTCTAAGTTAAGAAARCACAAGAAATCTAAATTGGAAAATCAAAAACACATAGCTATYGTTCTTGAGGCTGTTGAAGAGAACTTTGAAGACATATCCACCACAACTGTYACYCAYTACATGATWTCATTGTTATCCTTRTTGGACGAGTCTYTRGATTCYGAAACMAAGGAAATCAYTGATCTAACCATGGCCAACTCCGCCATGTACTTACTGGACATTGTTTTCAAGTATGCTTCTCCAGYTATCTTGAGAGAGAAGTTCATTGATTTACTAGCMAAGATTGGTCCATGCATCACTGATGAGAAAACCGATGCCCCATTATTAAAGGCATCCATTGGTACATTAGAAAACCTACTTAAGAGCCAAGACTTGAAGACCTGGGTCAACAAGGACAACTTGCAGTTGAATCCATTGAGAGGGTTAAATGCTATTTTGGAGTTGTGTTTGGACTCCAGACCAAAGGTAAGAAGAAGAGCTTTGGAAGCCATTGAAGGGATTTTATCTGTYGTTCCTTTGGGTACCAARGAAGGCGTTCATGAACATGTTGCCAGTAAGAAAATCATCGATTAYGGTATCAATGCCTTGAAGACTGTTTCCAGTAACARTRGTAAAAACGATAAGGAAACAAGCAACATGCAAATCCAATTGTGTAAGTTGTTTGAAATCATTGTTGTTACAAACCAATACCCTGCTGATAAGTTGGAAGTCCTAATCAACATYTTGCTGAAGTTGTGTAAGAATAATGAAAACAACTTGTTTTTGATCTCAAACATCTTTGGATTATTCACTAAGATATTCACAAATGATTCCATTGACATTGAACAAATATTGAAGTCTGTCTTGGCCTTGAAGCCATCCTTGAATGATGAATTACTAGCCTCCAACTGGTGTGACTTGATATCCAAGGGGTGCATTACTCTATCCAAAAAGAATGATTTGAACTTCTTTTTGACTGACTTTTTGCAAATTTTCATCACTTTGAAAAACTTCTTAACCAGTGAAAACAGCAAGATTGTTAACAGATGCTTTRTTGCATTRACCAAYTKGATTGAMAATTCCCTRAACCAAACTTTCATGGTTMCCGAGGACATGAACAYTGAGGGTAAGATAGAACAAACAATTGAATCCTTGGGTAATGAACTGCTAGATATGTTATCATCCATAAACTACTCCAGAGCCATTCCTGAGGTTTTGAACATTGTGGCTTTAGTTTTGAACAAGATCTCTCTAAAGTCTGACAAGAAGGTTTATGTTGACATATTGAAGCAAGTCGGTGAATGGAGAACCAATGCTGAAACTACAACCGTTGAGAATGTTGCTGAAATTGAACTTGTATTGGGTGCCTACTTGAAGAACTTGGGTACTGACAAGGTACTGCAAGTGTTGCCATTGAATTTGTCCAAGAAAACCATGAATAACGGACCTGGTAGAGCTTGGTTCTTCCCATTGATGAGACAGTACACCAGATACTCCGAGTTGTCCATTTTCGTTAATGAGTTGATGCCAGTTTTGGAACTTTTCAATGAGAAGATGGAAAAGTCACCAAAGGAATCCATGGAAAGAAAAATCTTTGAAACCATTGTTGACCAAATATGGCATTGTTTACCAAGCTTCTGCTACTTGCCAAAGGACTTGACTGTAAGCTTCAATGATCAATTTGCTGCTGATTTGTGTAATGTATTATATTCCAATGTTGAGTTGAGACCAACAATCTGCCATGCCTTAAGAAACTTGGTTGATAGCAACAAGAATGAAGTTGAAGATTTGATTTACAAGGATTTGTATTTCCCTGAAGAAGTTCTAACCAGCAACTTGGAGTATTTGAAGAGAACCAAGGTTAGCAACATGCTTTCTGTTTTGTTCAACTTGTTCTCCCAAACTCACCCAACAAAGAGACATTTCTTGCTAACAACTATAGAATGTTACTTGAACATTGCCACTGAAGACGATATCAACAAGACATTCAACAATGTTTGTACCATGTTGAAGACAGAACTGGACAAAGAATCYACCTTGAAGAACAACAAGGAGGATTCACCAGCTGCCACMTTGATGGACATCATTGTTACCATGATCAARTACTTACCWGAAGCTTCCTTYACRATTTTGTTCTCCATCTTCAACATCACCATCAAGATGAAGCATCAAACAATCCAAAAGAAGTCTTATAGAATCATTTCYAAGATATCTGAAATTCCAAATGGGAAGCAAGCCATAKCTCAATTCATTGATGGATTRGAAAACGTCATGRTTGAGGAATACGCCAACTTGCTAACTAATGCCAGAGCCAGTAGATTACAAGCCTTGAAGACTGTCATTGACTTGTTACCAAACGATCACATGCACTTCATTGTGAACATCATGACTGAATTGGTTCTGTCCACCAGRGATGTYAATGAAAAGACCAGAGAATTAAGTTTCGGTATTTTGATAAAAATYACTGACATGTTCTTGAACAACAAGGAYGGCWTGTACATAYTGGACTTCCAAAGATTGCCAGGAATWGAAAGCAACGAGAGAGTGACTGTTAACTTCAACAACTTRTTGGAGTTGATGTCTGCAGGTATGATTGGTGATTCCCAACACATGGTATCTGCCACTGTCACTGCGTTCTCATGTATCTTCTACGAGTACAAGGACGCCATCATCAAGAGTGAGTTCAATGCTCAAGTCTGGGAAATTTATGAGACTGTAGAACTTTACTTGGATTCCAACTCCAAGGAGATTGTCAAGAGTTGTATCGGATTTGTTAAGGTTATTGTGTTGTCATACCCAGTTGAGGACTGCAGACCAAAGATCCCTGGATTGTTGCCTAAATTGTTGAAGTGGTCCAATGAACACACTGGTCACTTCAAGAGCAAAGTCAAGCACATCATTGAAAGATTGATGAGAAGATTTGGTGAAAACTTCATTGAGCAACACTTCCCAGAAAGTGACAAGAAGCTGTTTACCAACATCAGAAAGCTAAGAAACAGATCCAAGAGAGATGCTGAAAAGGAAGACAATGAAGTCAAGGAAGAGAGTGTTAACAATAAATCCAACAGATTCATGTCTGCCTATGATGATGTTTTGAATGATTCTGACAGTGACTTGGRCGATGATGCTGAGTTCCAAGAATTCGATGAACAAGGTAACAAGAAGAAGTCCAATAACGCCAAGAAGCAATACCTAACAGAAAGCAAGGAACAACCATTGGATTTACTGGACAGTAAGACTCTACAACATATTTCCTCATCCATGCCAAGAAAGGCCAAGGGTAAGAGACAGCAACAATTTGAATCTGACTTGGATGGTAAGCTGGTTATACAAAAGAACGATAAGCAAGAGGAAAACGACGATCCACTTGGAAGTCTACCTTCAGGTATCAATGCCTATTTGGATGCTGTTAAGCAAGGTCCTGTAAGAGGTCAAAGAAACAGATTGAAGTTCAAGAAGGGTACCAGATCTGGTGATAACGATGACTTTGATGACGATGAGTCTTCAGGTGATAAGAAGTTAATAAGAAGCAGAGAAATGCTTAAGAACAAAATTGGAAAGAAGAGACCGCAAAAGTTCAAGTCCAACAGAAAATTATAAATAAGTATATATTGAATCAACTTTCTTCATAAGACAGTTTTATTTTCTTTTCATGATGTTTATTTCTTAGTTCGTTCAGCTTGCCTAGGTAAGAGCCACTCCAGTTTTGTCTCTCGATGTTGTTGTCCTCTAGGAAGTTGGCCTTTCTTTTGTTTGAAACACTTAATGGCTTCAAAATATCCGGTGTTATTACAGTATCTAATATATCATTTTTGTCATTGTTTAAGATGATCTCTTCGTTGCTTTCCTCTGTTGAATTGTACACAATATGTTCCTTTTCTTTATGATTCTTTAAATAAAACAGGACTTGCTCTTTATCATCAAGGTTGTTGAGATAAGTAAAGGTTACCCAGTCTAGCTTCTCTTCAGCGTTTACACTGTCGGGAATGGCTTCAGGGAGTTCAGGATCATTGAAAATGTTCAAATTTTTTACAGTCAGTTGTTGAGTTATTTTTTTAAATTCTAAGTTGAAGAGAGAGTTCTGTARAACCCATTTTTTAAACACCTCTATACCTTGTGTGTCATTTTCGTGATAGATGGAGGTGTGGTTGCTGTTTGTATAGTCATTGAGTTGCAAGGTTGTTGAGTCTATGTTATGGGCATCATCATTGATTGTGTTCATTTTATTGAGCAAAAGTCTCAAGTCACTAAGGGATATTTGGTCAGGGGGRTTGTCATCAACAATATCCTTTAAAGTGGCCATGAAGTGKTTCAGTATTCCTAGGTATATGTCGTTTAAGCAGTTAAGAGCATGTGAGTTTTCAATGGCATCAAACCCTGATACTTTCAGCARAAGAGCTAAGTTTTTGGATAATAAGCTTTTGTAGATATCGTCTTCACTAKATGAGTTGAAGTTCATTATTTTAGTATGGTATTGTGTATGTTATTTGATGATGATATTAGTAATAATCTATTAGAGTATTGATAGATTTTGATGTGAGAATATATTTTCTGGTATGATGGTATGTTTTTTTTTTTTCCAGGTTTCTTGACGGTATTAGTTTATGTTGGTAGCGTTGTATATTGGTAGCGTTGTATATTGGTAGCGTTGTATATTGGTAGCGTTGTATATTGGTAGCGTTGTATATTGGTAGCGTTGTATATTGGTAGCGTTGTATATTATCTCTTTTTTTTTAAAAAAAAATAATTTGGTGTAAATTTATTGTTGGTGTCGGATATAAGGTACTTACAGCTTATGTGTTTTCCTCACCCTTTAACCCAAAAAAAAAACAAAAATAGAGCAAAGTTTTTTTTTACAACCACACGGGSAAAAAGTATCCCAGGCACTCTCCCCCCTTTTCCTGTGTGAAGAATTCTTACAACCATAATAGCAAGAAAAAATAATAAGTATATTTTATTTATCATTTTAAATATATTTTATTGACATATCTTTAAAATAAAATCAAATAATAGAGCCAAAAACAAGCACATACAACTATATATAAAATGTCACAAGCTTTGAACTCCCCTTTGTCTGACTCCCAAGTCAACGACGAACTTATCAAAATGCAAACCTTCATCAAAAAAGAAGCTGAGGAAAAGGCCAAGGAAATCATCTTGAAGGCCAACCAGGAATACGAAATCGAAAAGCAATCCTTGGTCAAGGAAGAAATTGTCTTGATCCAGCAAAACAACGCCAACAAATTGAAGAAGCTCAACTTACAAAATGAAATTGTCAAGTCCACCATCAACAACAAAATGAGATTGAAAATCTTGGAAAACAAAAACGAAATCTTGAACACCTTGTTTGARTCTGCCCTARAACACCTTAAATCATTCACTTCCAAYGAAGAACAATATAAATCCATTTTGAAGAACTTAATTCTAGAAGGCTTGTACAAGATATTGGAAACCTCYTTCATAATCAAGTTGAGAGAACAAGATGTCAAGCTAGTTGAAACCTTACTGAAGGAAATCGAAGAAGAATATATTGCACAAACAGGMTTGCCTTCTGTTGAGTTGATCATCAGTGACAACGAGTTCTTGGTTCCTGACCACTGCTCTGGTGGCTGCATAATCAGCAATAAAGAAAACAAGATATCCGTTGACAACACCTTTGATGAAAGAGTCAAGATCTTGAAGCATGAGAGTTTGCCTGCTATAAGAAAGATTTTRGACTTGTRARTTAGTRTGATYTGATATGTAGTTTATTATATATAAAACTTAGACATAGCTAATCACCTAGTCATTATAAAACCCATAATTGAAGAACTTTGTTGTAAAGTACGTTAAGGCTATATTRATATTTGCGTAATTTAGCTGTACGCWARAAATGTAAATGCTTATGTCCGAAAAACGTACCAAGAATCTTCTCCTAAWATATTTTTCTTTCTTTTTTTTTCCYTATTTTCTCATACAAAATCTAAACAAACTTTAACATTAGAAGAGGATACATCTACCAATACTCCCTCTATAATCAATATAYTCTAATTAATCTGAGCCCAATATCGTAAACCATATTTGCATCTCTACCCCCAGTGCATAGATATATTCATCTAAAAAATAATGAACCTTACAGCCTCWCAAATAGATAAAATGGGAAATGTCTACTCATCTTTCAAAAGTCCTTATGAAGGGAACAAAAARCAGTCCCTGCTGTCMAGAATMTTTCACTACATAATYCCACAYACAGAGATCACACATACACGCACATGCTCATCTCGATCAAGCTCAAGAGGATCGTCRAGAACACCTTCATCCATTTCTTCCCCCGTGCTTGAAACATTCACACCAAGGGAGTTCATAAAGCAAAAGAGACAATTCAGCTCTGTGTTCTTAGATTCTGACGAGACTTCCAAGAAAAGGAAGCTATCAGAGAAGAAGCAAGATTATCTACAGAATTTGGACATGAAACTCTCAGCAAATAACATAAACACCAATAGTGAGTCTTTAAGCTTCAAATTTGTYAGTGAAAGTAAYCTCGGAAATAWYASYAAAGGCAATTCAGATCATTGGAAGAAACTCCAGCTTYTGAATGAAAAACGAAACTACGAAATTCCAGCATTGAAGAAAAACATTCAACCATCAAGCTTCAACAAAAAGCTGTCTGAGTACGACGATGACCTGATCATTCTTAAGGAAAGAAAGATTCCGGTCTACGAAAAACTAAGCAATAAGTACAGAGACAGGCTGATCTTTGACACTTCATACTTTGAGTCTCTATACCAGCAGTTTTTGATATCTTCGGAAAGACAAAAAGAAGCCAGGGTCAAGTATTTGCAAGAGTTGCAGAATCCTAAAAAGTCATTAGTCCCTGAGTTAAGTGATGATGAAAGAAGAGAGGTCATCACCATGTTCAAAAAGAACCCGGCTTCAAACCCTAGAATCTCCAATAGATTCAAATTGAGCATATACCTAAAAGACCTGCAGACACTGGCTCCTACCAAGTGGCTGAACAGTTCTGTCATCGAATACTTTCTCAAGGTCATCGAGGATGAGAACCCTAGAATAGTCAGTTTCTCCCCGTTTTTCATAACCAAGCTTTCGGAGTCTGGGTACACCTCAGTGAAGAGATGGATGAAGATGAAGAAAAAAAACATAAACACCGATGTCGACAAGATTCTTGTGCCGATCAACGTCAACGGTAACCATTGGGTCTGCGCCATGGTCGACTTGCAAAAGAACAAGGTATTCTACATGGACTCCCTGTGCATGACCAAAAACTCACCAACAGCGTTCAGATACATGCAGAGACTCAAGGACTACGTCATGCAGGAAAGCGGGGGAGCCYTGGGGAAGGACCTSGAGATGATCCACCTGGAGTCACCCCAGCAGAGCAATGGGTACGACTGTGGGATCTTCACGCTGATGAATCTGCTCCAACTGGCAAACGACGAGKCCATCGTGCTRAACCAGAARAACGCCAATGACTTYAGATTCCACGTTGCGAATGAAATTCTGAAACAAAGAATAGATATATAATAGACTCATATTTTACTATAATTCTCAATGAACTCGTTTTGTAAACTCTTTAAATATTGGTTATCTTCGGGTAYGTGTTTGTTGGCACACATCTGCTTGTATGCTTGCAGTTTGCCATACGTGGTCTTTAATACTTTTAGCTTCAGGTACTTTTTCAAGGTCTTATTCTCGTCATTGTGCGAGTWCTCGTCAAGGATTGATATCTCCTTCATTTTCTTACTGATTTCAAAGCCCTTTGTTATGATACTTTTGTCAAAGATACCGGATGCAATCTTCAAGCCGTAGTTTTCCATAGTAAAGTTCTTTGGTTCTTCCTTGACTTTATATAACATTTTTATAACATTAGACCCTAACTCTTTGCCCTCGATTGTATTAATATGACTTGCCATATTGATATGTTTGACATTCTTGGCCATCTGCAAGAACATCGGCATTGTGTTAAAATGGGTGGCCAGGATGCTGAAGCAGTTTTTGYTTAAAAGATACTTGGCCGTTGCCAAGCAGATTGCAAATCCATCTCCAATGCTTGATCCCCTTCCAAATTCATCTATGGCCAACATGGTAAGTTGGCTCTCACTCTCCAAGTGTTGAAGAAAAAAGTTGATCTCTCGCAACTCGAGCTCAAAGGTGGACGTGTTCAACTCCATGGTGTCACTGCAGAATCTGCTGTAGAATCTGTGGAAGATTGGAAACTTCCCATAGCTGCAGGGCACATAGCTGCCGATCTGTGCCATGATGTTCAAAATCATTGTTTGCTTTAGGTAGATTGACTTTCCTGACCCATTGCACCCAGTTAACAATTGTACATTGCTTACGTTCTTTATCATTGAAGTWTCATTGGCAATGTACTTATTTKTTAGCTTCTTTTCCAATAGGGGATGYCTGCCAGACTTGATAACCAACTCAGGGTCATTCGTKACACCYGATTCAAAACTTGGAACTGAATAATCCTTGTGTATCTTGATATGTTGAGTTAATGAGCAGATAAAGTCCAACATTGCCAAACTTTCACTAAACATGAATAAATATACGGTGTATTCCTTGATTTTTGAAATACACTCTAAACCAATTTGTTCGGATAATATCGATATCTCACTGATAATCTCAAAGAATCTGGAATTGAGTTTCATTATTTTTAATGTGCTAAATTCCACAAACTTTCCAGATTTTACGTTAACGTTAATAAAAACTTTGGGCAAAARAKTGGTATCCATTTCAAGCTTGTATCGTTTGTAGTCAGTTTTTAAAAGCTTAAGGTAAAACCCYCTTTTGTCATCAAATGCWTGTTCAATACTCAAGTTAAATTCTAAGGTTAAACTTTCAATTTCTTTGACAACTTCATCAATAATGTTTTGGTACAATGTTCTTGAAACATCTAGAAATCCATTGGATCCGCTTCTGATYGCATAAATTCTYTGATTTTGRAGTTCAATGTTGCTGGTTGCCCAATACACATCTTCGTTAAGACAAGAYTTTATTATRTTTTCTARTATTTCATCAATMACMGSATTGTTCARRTTTTTCTTGATTTCATTWAGTATAATTGTTTCTGGGTTATCATTTTCCACACACAGCAAGAGTTGTCCAATTTCYTTAAAGCTCTCTAAGGASGTTTTCAAAGCAATTAARAAATTTATAACCTCATCTRGCTTGATGTTACACACAGACGGCTCATTCTCAGWTATGTCTATMCCACCAACCAATARYTTTATRAACAAGTAGTCCAAGTCTTTACAGTTATGTAACTGTTTTCTGATCAGATTTAAAATGTTCAAGTCAGCATCTGATATACCTGCAGTTTGATCATGCAAAAAGGTAACGCAGTTCAATCTCATTTTGATTGAGGCAACATCAGTCAATGGTTGTAAAATGCTGTTCTTCAACATTCTCTTACCCATTTTTGTAATCGTATGATCCAAGAACTTAAAYAAACTCAASTCGYTCTTAACRACCARATTTTCAATYAATTCCAACTTTTGAATTGTCTTGATGTCTAKCAACGCTGTCTTCTCYGTGGCTTCAAGTTTTATTCTWACTTTGTTGAATCTTGGCCCTGAAATTTTGTAACTTTCATGATAGTAYAAGAAGACCGCTGCCATAGACTTTGAAGCCAARAATTTATTCTCAAAGTCTTTTGTTGTTTTATCAATCAATGCGTCTTTGTTGTTTGAACTGGTTAGAAGGTGATTTTGAATGATGAATTGACTAGCCTCTAGATTGTACAATTTACTTGAAATAAAAACCACTGATGTAGCCCCAAACCCAGTAACATTTTGTTCATCCAGAGAACTGCACAATAAGTTATAAAACTTTGAYTTGTCTGTAGAAGCCCCTTTATCAGAAATGTATACTTCCAATGGCTCCCAAAGCTTTAGCGAGTACAATGTCCGCACATAAAGCTGTGAATCCGTATATTCATAACTGATGATCTCACCTGTAGTTAAATTCAAAAAAGAGATACCCACTAAACATTTTACATCATTGGCGTCATGGCAGATGCTGCAGATTACCTTATCTTTACTTTGCAAGTCATTTGCATTACTCATGGCTGTTGAAGGAACCAAAGAAGCATAACTTGATGCCCTTGAAGCAAGCCTTGAACTTACATTTGAGTTGAATTGCTTACTAGATGATGCTGAGTTTTTATTATTTTTGTATTTGGTTATAACTTTGCTTTTTGGTCTTAATGACACCTGATTGGCGGTTGACGATCTTGACTTATCATTGAAGTTCCAACCACCAATAAAACTTGAACTAGAGCTATACGTTGATTTATTTTTGTTCATTTTTCTGGTGATTAATTCTATCTATACTAATTAAAAGAGTGGCAAAAATAAATGCTAATAAACACTGTATTCATTTAATATAAGTGCAAATGTTATTTATCAAAATCAATCAAAAGACTATACACAGCATAAAAAAAAAATAGCATTTGATTAAAAATTTCCTCATTTGAGTTATCGATCTTATTTCGGAAATGTTCTATACAATTTAACAAAGGAAAAAGCGCTAAATACAATTTACCAAAAACCAAAGAAAAAACATTATTGAATCATATCAAGACTTTGAATATTTCATCCCTGAAAACAAACCATTTGACTTGAGGTATGATTCTGGTAATACATAGTTGAAGTATCTATGAATACACTACGATGTTGTGAGTGTTTACACAACTGGCTTCCGTAAGCTTTTTTTTCACATGGGAGGTGTCCGATAGTAGATGGTATAATCCATCTGCTTTAATTTTTTTTTTTAGCGCAGAATTACATTTAATCTTTTCTATCATTTTTAAAAAGTGAAATTTAGGAATTACTCTAAACCAATCCAAACATAAATACATATATATGATTGATAGAAGACTGTGAAAAATGGGGAAGGWAATTAAAGCTAATAAGAAAGAAAACAAAAAAGGCAAGAAGCAGTTATTGACAGATGAAGACAAAAAAAAGAATCACATTGAAAGTGAACATAGAAGAAGAAATATGATCAAGGAAAAACACAGCAGACTCATAGCTATGGTGCCCAAGCTTGACATAAACCATCCTGTATACAAACCMAGCATAGAAAGGATTCGAAATCTGTGCTCCTCAGACGAAAATCTACTTGAAACTAATGATGATAATGAAAATGGCGTTTATGACAAAACAGAATTCAATCCTGATTTGGAATTTGTCTTTCAGAATTCCAGCAAAAATAACGATCCTGAAAAACAAATAGAAATATTAAAGCAAGCTATTCACGCTGAAAGATCAATATACAAACTGACAGGTGAGTATTTAACAGAAGAGACCACAAAGAACAAGCAGTTCAAAGGGTTCTTGCWATATTTGATAGATAACGGACATTTATCTGATGATATTGAAAAATACAATATTGCTTTAAAGTTTTTGAGTTAAATGATTTTTTACTTTGAGYACMCAATGTTGWGAACTAAAGGAATGACATGCTAATTGACACCTGGAGTATCAATGATARAGAAACAGTTTTTTACCAAATGAATCTTCAAAAAGGTGATGGAAATGCAAAGATTGACACSATTAMTGGAGCTCTAATTTATGTATACAAAAATTGYTAAGATATATACAGMATCACTTRGTYTATTYMTKTTGAATAGTCTATAACGARAACTATGAAGAYTAACTGATGCCATCTTTCATTATAATGATTACGCAGACAACTTGGTCACCTGCCAAAAATCACGTTTTATTGAATTTTTTTTTTCTTGAACGTTACCGAACCACACTTCACTGGAAAATTTGCCAATCCACAATTCTTAGTAATTTTGAACTTTGCAAAAGAATAAATATTTGAAACCCTAAAAAACAGCTAAATTTAACTRTAGAAATGAAGGAGAAATTAACAGCTTTAGATCTAGAAGTACTAGTTAATGAGCTTGAAGAAAGTTTGGTTGGATTAAGACTGAACAATATCTACAACATCCAAGATGCACATAAGCAATTYTTACTAAAGTTYCAAAAGCCTGATGTTAAACAAAATTTGGTCATWGACAATGGGTTGAAGATGTACATTACTAAGTACACYAGAAACACACCACCTGCTCCATCAGGCTTTATTGTAAAAATGAGAAACTTTTTGTCAAATAAAAAGTTGACTGGATTGAAAAAGATTCCTAATGAAAGAATCATCGTCTTGCAGTTTAGCAATGGAATGTTTTACTTGTCTTTAGAGTTTTTCAGTAGTGGTAACCTGATAGTCATGGATGAAAATTTGAAAATTTTACAAGTGTTCAGAGTCAATGAGGAGCATGGGATCCAGATAGGTGGCTATTACAATTTGTTCAACCCTTTGGAGCTTTTCAAGGAAGAAACCAACATGACTGGAGAAAATGTCTCTGAAGATTATTTACAGGATGATTTGAGTAAAATGAATATCTCATACATCAAAGACATGTTTGAGGCCGAAAAAGAAAAGGTTAATCTTTATGAAAACAAAAACAATAAAAAATTTAAGGTTTTGAGCATTTCTAAGCTTTTGTATTTGAATTATCCAACGCTAACAAATCAATTAATCCAAGACAAATTGAAACAAAGAGGTTATAAAGTCAATGAACCATGTACTAATTTTCTTGACTCTGATGAAGATGTCATCAATGAAATTCTAGAAATGCTTCATGAATGTGTTAAAGATGTTGAACAAGTTTTGAAGTCAGCAAAAGATGAAAGAAAAGGGTACTTAACCAAGATAGAGAACCCTTCCTTTTTGGAATCTGAGCCTGAAAACAAGGAGTCCAATCCAAAGTTTTTGTACGATAGCTACTCACCATTTGCTACGAGTAGTACAGAATGTGATGTTATAAGCAATGGTTATGTCAATGCCATAGATACATTTTACTCAACTTTGGAAGTTTTGAAGATATCTACAAAAACAAACAACTTTATCTCTCAGCAAAATAGAAAACTGGATCAAGCAAAACAAGAAAATTTGGAAAGATTGAGACAATTAGAGGAAGCAAGTCACAGTAACGAATCCAAGGGTAACGCTATTATAGCCAACGTTGCTGTTATCGATGAGCTTATTGAAACCATGAATAAATTGATCTATGAAAACCAAATGGACTGGAAAGCTGCTGAACTGTGGATTCAAAGCCAGCAAAAGAAGAAAGGCAAACAGTCTGAAAACATTAGAAAAATTAGGCTTCCATTAAAGCTAGAACAAAGCAAGTTTACTGTGGTATTGCCTTTGATYGACTATGATGAAGACTCAGAATCGGAATCAGAATCAGACTCGGGTTCAGATTCAGACTCAGATTCAGACACAGAACCATCTAAGGAAAGAAAGATGATCAGAATTGAGATAGATTTCAGCAAGAGTGCCTATACAAACGCCTCCACATACTTCTCTTTGAAAAAGGAKGTTGAGACTAAAAAGTCTAAAACACTAACTAATCAAAAGAAGGCAATCAAGAGCATTGAAMATAAGTTTAACAAGAATTTAAACAAGAAAATGAATCAAGAAACTACACCAAACATCACTCGTTTGTCTGAGAATTTCTTTTTCCAAAAGTTCCATTGGTTCATCACCACCGATGGCTACTTATGTATTCTTTTGAATGATGACAACATCTACTGGAAGTACGCTGAGGCAGATGAYTTTTACTTGACTTGTGAAAGTTCCTTGGCAAACAGAAACTCAAAGGTTTTGATAAAGAATTTGAGAAAAGAAGAAAACTTATCTGAAAGAGCCATATTAGAAGCCTCTCAGTTCTGCTTAGCTGCATCGGAAGCCTGGAATAAAAAGATCAATGGTTCTTCATGTTTATATTGTAAGATCTCAAACATTTCCAAGTTTGTTGATGACGACTTCAAGAAAAACGGTGTTTTAGAAAATGGTAAGTTTTTTATTAAAGATGAAGAAAAGCTGATAAGAACATCACCAGTTCAAATTGTTATGGGATTTGGTTTGATGTGGAGAAAAAAAGCCAAAGGAAATGTCAAAGAATATATTGAATACCCTGCCGAGGCTGAAAATGGTAGCAAGATGTCGAGTTACCAAAATGATGTTGCTGTTTCAGAAGACAATGACAATTTATCAGAAGTTGGAGACAATGAGAATCTTGAAGAAAGTGAAGAATCCTTAGATGAYGAAAAGGAAGAAAATGAAACATCCCACAGCAAGACCATTGCCAATATATTTGATGAATATGACAAACAAGTGGAGTCATCAAAGCCAACCTCTAAAAAGTTGAAGAAAAAATTGGAAAAGAAAAACAAWYCAAACAGTAATGCTATTAGTGACGACTCCTATAAGAGACAAGAGAGAGCCAAGCAATTGGAAGAAAAGGCCAAGTTCCAGCAACAAAAAGTCATTAAGCTAATGAACGCTGCAAAGCCTATTGTTCACTACGACATGATGTTGAAAGAAATTTCTCCTTCCTTAAAGTTAAGTAACATCCAAGAAGAAGACGAGCTATTTGAATACGACATTGTTCCGATGTTTGCTCCTTGGATGGCATTGTCCAAATGTAAATTCAAAATCAAAATTCTGAATGGTAGCAACAAGAAAATGAAGAACTGTCATGATATCATGATCTACTTTGAAAGACATATGAAGCTGGATTTGGAAAGCAAAGACAAAGAACGTATCTGGCCAATAGAAAGTGAAAGAATTAAGGATTATCCAGTTGAATCATTGGTTACTTGCTTCTTTGTTGATAAGTTTAAGTGTAGTTTACCTGGCTCCAATGTGGTTTCCAATGGTGGTGGAAAAGGATCTAAGAACAATAAGTCTCAAAAAGGCAAAGGAAAGAGAAAATAATCAATAGTAAAATTATTGATTGTAAATCTCACATTACATATATAGAAAAAATACAAATGCTTAAAGTAAAATGGTTCTTTTTAATTTATATATCAGTTAATCTTAATTTATTAAAGAGAAAATCTGTTTTTGGCAAATCCCCACGCTGATTTGAAACCCTTTTCAGCGATGTTATTAATGTTTATTTGGCCTTCGTCTTGTGTCATCAAAGTTATTCTGTTAACAATACATGATTCCTCAAATTGTAAAACGATACCGTCGTCAATAGCCTCGTCCACAACAAGAGCTAACAAATCGTAATTATCTATTATGGTACCRAAGTCAACAGATCCATCCAATAGTAGATCCAGACTCTTAATGATACCTTCRAATACGGCTTGTAGTAATATTTCATTTGTGTTTTGGCTGGAGCTATTACTTTGCATCACAAAGTACAAATCGTTTACCTTTTGATATATGATAGTCTTTGTATCAAGAACTAAAAGCTCTATATCTTTGTTGTGTGATATGTGCTGTTCCTTGATTTTTTTGTAGACATTTCTTTCATATTCTACTTGCTTTTTCTTGTTCAAGCTAAGGTCCTCMGGAACTTGTGTGTTTGATGATTCCTTAGACTTTTCATATTGYTGATATTTGATGAAAGGGTTTGTGTAGTACTTGTTAAAGACACGTCTGCCTTTRTCGTTCAAAATAACAAATGAGGAAATGGTATACAGAGACARCGGATTGTTAGATTCCATGTTTGGTGAACAGTTGATATGCGATTGGTTTGGTARCATGTACATTTAAATCATAATACGYTGCTAAACAAACAAATAACAAAATGTTTCAAAAAAAAGAAGGAAGATAGAGTAAACACCAGAACATAAAATTTTCTCTGCTGTTRAATCAGTATGTTTTTTTTTTTCACTGCGGAAACCAAAAACGCTCCCCCAAAAATTTATTAATAAATCAATGTCTCAGYCTAGGTGGTGATCATTTGAAATACTTACTACTAACTGTGTAAATTGTTTAGTGGAATGAAATAGGTCTATTTTTGTAATGCTTGTAAARGTGATTTACTATATATCCTTACCAATGATTTTCATATATTCAACTAAACTCTTCAAAGTGTTTGTAATTTTTGAAATGCTTTGAGAGTTGCCAATTTCGGACATAAAGCAAAGTTTTCTTTGTTTTTGCGTATTATGCTGTCATTATGAAGAAATGTGCGTTTGAAACATATCCTCGTGCCTTTTCCCACTTTTGGGAAAATGGTTTTACGAAAGCAAGCGAAAAAAGAAAGCAAACATCTTGTTCAAATCCTTTCAATTCTTTATGAAATATTAATGTCAMCTTTCATTTAGTTGAACAGTAGTCAAATGAAACTTTTCAAACACCTTTATKATTACATATRAAAATTCAACCAAAAACTAAGCAATACCTTCATTATATATCTTGTTTATTTAGGGTGACATTAGCATGCATAACCCCAAAWGGACTTTAAACCTTCAAAAGCAATTATTTAATGCACACTGTAAAAACACTCTCTTATACCGACATCAATCTCTTAGATTTAACTCATCATCTGATTTCAATTCGGTGAAAGATAAACAGAATTCAAATAAATTAATCAATCCTTATGGTATTCAGTGTCTCCAGCCGGATTTAAAGGAGAAAGTCTTTGGCAAGAAGCCAGTCGATGCAATAAGCAATAACAAAAAAAAATATTCAGAACAGTTTCAGGATTTCAAAGCCAAAATTCTCAAGATAATTTGTGACAAGTCTTTGGAAAACTTTCAGCTGAAAGGAAAATCAACGTCTAGACTTGACCCTGTAAATATAAAAGATTTTCCAGAGTTGGAAGCACCGGATTTGGAAAGCCATTTTTTAAAAATAGGAAAATATCTGGCAGATCCATACACAAAAATTGTAGATGATTTCTTACTTGGCAACAAAGATCAAGAACCAGTCAAAGAAAAGTTGGAGTCACTTCCGAAAAGCTGGTTGATAGAAGAAGGATGGGTTAGGTATTCATTGCATGATGAAAAACCACCTGTCAAAGTARACTACCCTACTGAGAAATTCTTGACKTTTGATGTTGAGACTTTACCCCAAATATCGAACTATCCTGTAATGGCYGCAGCCAAATCTGCGAACTCCATCTATTGTTGGTTATCCCCAGCTTTGATAAARGCTTACCATCATTACAAAGACAATGCTCACYTAGAAGAAGAGTACCTACAGAAATGGAAAGAGGAGCAGATGAAAGATGTCCCGCTTCTTGATGCTGCTTTGACTTATGAAAAGTATCTGCGAGAAATTGAGGAAAAACTGGAACTGCACGAAATGGATAAACTTAAGTTTATTTCCATACTTGACGAAAACAGAAAAATCAGCAGCCAGTTGAGTGAAAATGTAGCAGTTCTTGAAGAAAAATTGGCAGCACTAGTGGACAAGCCTGTTGAGCTATTTGAAATAGCCGATAAAAAAGAWTTCATTGAAGAARCTATGTCTAATGACTCTAGTCTTACAAAAAGTGAGGCTACTAAGGCCTACTCTTTGGAAAAAAAAAAWGTTAAACTGAGGAATTCAGAGTTAAAAAAGGCACACAGAGARTCTGTTCGAGAAATGAAACTGAAAATCAAGGAAGCAACAAAAGAACTAAARAACAGTGAAAAAATGGTTCAYAAATACGAACAAATAGTGAAGGCCAATGCARCCAGAATTGAGAAACTTCAGGAAAACAAATTGAAAAGGCTCGGCCAAATTGAAAATGTCAAAAAAGAGACATATGAAAAGCATATGTCGAAGCTGGATAAAAAAGCTGCGGATATTGATGTCTATCCCGTGAAATTGGATTCCAAAACTCTTCAGAATCTATGCCCTGTTAATCCCACAGACGAGGAAAGAGTTATAGTTGGTCATAATGTTTCTTACGATAGAGCMAGAATACTTGAAGAGTACAACTACAAGCAAACAAACAATTTCTTCATGGATACGTTATCTCTACATGTTGCTGTTTCTGGGATGTGTAGTAAGCAAAGACTAATGTACTTCCATTATAAGAAGTTGAAGAAAATGAGTGAAATGGATTATGATGACTACTTGGAAAAAGAAGGGCTTGCTGCTGAATTTGATAACAGAGAACAAYTATTTGGTGATTTTGAAACAGAGATTGAACAGTATAAGCTAAATGCATTTGGCGTTCAATACCAAAACCCATGGCTAAATGAAACTTCTATGAACTCATTGAAGGAGTGTGCTAAGTTTTATTTGGATTATGAGGCAGATAAAGAAATAAGAGATGTTTTTGTTCAGAGTAAATCTTACAAGCCTGTTGTTGATGATATTCAAAATCTTATAACTTATTGTGCTTCCGATACATTGTTAACAGAAGAAATCTTTAAAAAGGTCTACCCAGAATTCAGAGAAAGACTACCACATCCAGTGTCTACTGCAGCTTTGAAATCTATGGGTCAAGCTTTCTTACCAGTTAACAATAAAAAATGGGAAAACTATATTAACACATGTGAAAGCATGTATCTGAAGTTCWCAGAAGAGATTCAACAAAAGATAAACTTGATTATAGAAGGGTTGTTGAAGCAATATCAAAAGGACAAATACTTCTGGGCAGATGATCCRTGGCTGGCRCAACTTGACTGGGAAGAGATCCCATGGAAGATCAGGAAAGATGGGATTGCCAGTATGACTCAGAACAGATATGCTGGAAAGCCTGCATGGTATAAGAGCATTCACAAAAAGCCTGGGGAGATTGGGCTGACGGTTGCCTCAAAGCTGATTCCAATATTCTTCAAGTTGAAGTATTTGGGGAAACCAGTCGTTTTTGATGAAATTTGGATGGACAAAGACTTTCAAATATCGCACAAGATGAACTCTTTGAATGACACCCAAATAAAGAAGTTTTTCAAAATGAGTGATCAACAACTGGAAAATTTGAAGACGGAGAATGGAGCTTTGAATTCGTTAGAAACCGAAAGTGATGAAATTTCCGAAGATTCAGATAAACCCAAATCAGATGTGTTTTTTCAAAGCGCCTTTGCCAATGGGTTTCTAGAAAGGGACATTGATAAAAGCTCTTTAAAACTAAGATACTGTTTGTGTGTTGATGTGGATGACCCTGATGAAATAAATGATTTACTTAAAAACAAAAATCATCGAAAAACAGGAACACCAACGGTCTCAGGAAAAGGAAGCAGAATCTTGATCTTACATCCAGATGACGAAATGAAGAGGGTAACAAGACTTATCTCAAAGGCATTCAAGCCGCTGTTTGACAATGGGTCAATATCATCTGACCTCCCATTGGCCAGAGAGGCTTTAGACATTGTRACAAAGTGTTCCTATTGGGTTTCCAACAGAAAGAGAATMATGGGCCAATGGGTTGTGAACAAGRRCGACTTGAAGTCTTCTAATGATAAYAATGAATTAATCAGACARAGCATGATTCAAAATAACAAGTTTTTTGCTAAAGACGAAAASTTTGTGGACAATGATGGTATGATTTTACCTGGTCTGATTACCATGGGGACTGTYACAAGAAGAGCTGTTGAAAACACTTGGTTAACAGCGTCTAATATAAAGCCGAACAGAATAGGCTCTGAATTGAAGTCAATTATCGAGGCACCTGATGGGTACTGCTTTGTAGGTGCGGATGTTGATAGTGAAGAGTTATGGATAGGCTCCCTGATAGCGGATTCGTTGTATGAAAACCATGGATCCACTCCACTGGGATGGATGACGCTAGAAGGAACGAAAAAGGAAGGCACTGATATGCACACAACTACGGCAAAAATTCTAAACACTTCTAGGGACAATGCCAAGATTTTCAATTACAGCMGAATCTACGGTGCTGGTAAAAAATTTACTGCTCAGTTATTGAAGAAGCTGGAYCCCAAYCAAACACGAGATTCATGCAAAACTACCACCGATAATTTGTATCTACGTACAAAGGGACAAAAGCATAAAGAAATTGAAATTTATTTCGGAGGTTCTGAGAGTGCCTTGTTCACAAAACTTACGGAAATAGCTGGAAAGGAAGATTGCAGAACCCCAGTTTTAAAGGCAAAAATAACCAAATGCCTTTCAGCAGATAACAATCCCAAAGGAAACTACATCACTTCAAGAATAAATTGGATCATTCAATCCTCAGGGGTTGATTACTTGCATTTACTGATTACATCCATGGAGTACTTGATCAAGAAGTACAACATAAACGCAAGATTGGTGATATCTATACACGATGAAATCAGGTTTATATGTAAAGAGGAGGATAAGTACAGAACAGCCATGGCGTTACAAATAAGTAATATTTGGACAAGAGCCATGTTTTGCAAATCCTTGCACATGGATGACTTACCACAATCATGTGCGTTTTTCAGTGGTGTTGATATAGACAAGGTGTTGAGGAAGGAAGTGGACATTGACTGTGTCACAATTTCTAACAATAAGGCTATTCCTCCTGGAGAAGTTCTGGACATTTATAAGTTGAACGAGAAGATTGGAGATTCGCTAGTTAGAGGCATGAACAATGATCTGTCATTGAAAGAGATACCAGTGGATGACTTGTACAAGAAGCTAAATAAATTAAGCTACGAAAAGACAGAAACAGTTACTGATATTGTCAGGCTGGCTGCTATCAACAAGGAAAATGTCGAAAAGTTGGATGTGTTTTTGAGAAGCATGTCACTGATTTCCCCTGATGCTCGAAACCGGGAGAAATACTTGTCCAATATGTTCTTAGCAACTAAATATAGTATTGACATGAAGTAGWCTTTTTGTTGTATTTATTGTAAACTAATTTATATATTATATTTGGTACAGTTGCAATGTATCTTCGATTAGTATTCACGTGTTGTCTGTGGRTAAATAGCATATGTTTTTTTTCTCCCCCAAATTGTTATTCTAATTTTTCAATTTTGTTTAATTTTTCTGTGTGTACATTTTCACTATCCTTTATCAGTGCTTACTTTTGAGTATTCATTATGAAGTTAAATGAATAAGCATTAAACCAAAAAAAACAATACAGTCTGTTTTCTGCTGTTTTGTTGTTTATACATTTTTAGTTTAATCAAATAAATTTCAGCAATGTCTTATGAGTGGCTAAACGGAGTGGATAGCTCAGTAAACTTTGGGTCTCAGAGCAACCAGAACTATAACCTTAATGATCAGCACAATGAAGTGTTATCTGYATACAGTCCATATTCAAATGGGGTGAATTTTCCTCAAGGAGCTAATACAAATGGCAATCAAATGGCTATGTTTAATAACAAYTCTGGAAGACCATTACCTAGCATACCTAATAATGGAAAYTCTCAAGGAGGCATGGCGCCATACATGCAAAACTTTCAGCAACCAATGTATACAAATAGTRGCAGGCCATTGCCAAGTTTACCTCAGCAACAACCAATGCTGAGTGGTAACAATAGACCTTTGCCTGAAATACCTCAACATCAACAACTTGCTGCCACTRCAAATTTGAATCARCAGTTTTCAGGGAATGAACCCCAAAATTCTAATTATTTGAGCCGTGATTCGACCTTGAATCAGCAATTTTCAGGAAGTAGCTTTCARCAGCCGAATTACACAAATAATGAGATGAAGAACAATGCATTTTTYCTAAACAATTTTTCACCAATGCAGAACAACTTTACAGAAACACGGAATCGAGTTAATTCAAACGCAGGATTGCAAGACTTTGAAAGTATTTATGGAACGGCGGATGTGCCATCTGGATCATCCAGCAATTCTTCATTTATAAACAACGTGAATAACCAACAGCCACATGCGAATGCGAATCCAAACACAAGATTCCCAGCAAAGCCAGTGGAGAGTTTCACACCGAACTACGACAACATAGATTACAACAACGCGGTCAGTATCTTTGGGAAATCAAAGGATGATCAGAAAAAGGCGGACGGGTTGGGAACAGCAATGACACAAGGGTTGAATACCATTGGAACTCAAACAAGACCGCAGAGATCTTCAACCAATCCCTTCAGAAACATGCAAAGCACCAGCTCGGCAACATCACTGTCTGTGTTGTCAAATGCAACAGCCAGCAACACCAAGGTATCCTTGCCACCGCCGGGAATACAAGATTTTGAATCATTGGTACAAAGAATACCGAAGTCGTTGGGAAAGGATGTTTTGTCGAAGGAGGAAATAAAAAACTACTCAAGATGGTTCAATGATATAATAGCAAAGAAGAAACAYTCAGGAGAAACAATCAGATTGATAGATGTGTTCAACTTTCTCCACACAAACTTCAGAGTKAGTGACGAGATCAAGCAGAAGATGTTTCTGATCTTTGAGGACATCAAACAGAACATAGGGTTGGACAACTTCTTTGTTGTTTTGAGATGTCTTGTTTTGTTGATTAATGAAAATGGGAAGCTTCCAACAAGACAGCTATTGATGGARAGGGCACTTCCWACATTGAAGCCGAGATCAATATTAGCAAACAAYGCTGAYAAGGAAGAGGTGTATGARGAGGTYACTGATGACACAAGTCCGGGCCAGTTGGACTATGACAACTTTGCGTCGTTGTTGATGACGGGAAAAAGCCACAGAGTCAAGAGAGTTGTTATGAGAAACGGAAACAGAGTGCAGAACAAGTCTGTGAAGTTTTCGGACAAGCTCGTGACCTATGAGGACGAGGAGCCTGTTTATTACGACAAGGAGGAAGACTTACAGCCAAAGACCAAGCTAGACTTTTCATTGCCAATGGACCAGTTGGTGGAACARATGAGCAGCCAACAGTATGGCCAGGGAAACAAGGAAGACGAGGCTGAGTTGGCGGACATGAAGGAGAGYTTGACCCATTTCCAGAACCTTCCAAAGGTTGACAATGTATCTTTGTCCATGACGGGGGCTCTGCCACACATGAACTTCCAGCAACAACAGAGTGCTAACAATGTGTTACAACCTTTGAGACCCACAGCGACTGGATCTGCGAATCAYATGATGAGCCACCARGGCACAACCCCTCCGCAGTATCTCCAGCCAACAGCCACGGGGTCAGCCAACCACCTGTTCTCAACTGGAAGACAGCCCAACAACATGTTCAACACATCGTTTGGGGCTGGCAGTATGCCTAATGGAGGATTGAATGATTTGAAGAGTATACAGGATCAGATTGATTACATAAGTGCGCAGATGAMTGGTGGGAATGGCAATGGGTTTTGAATGCTGAYTGTTTATATATGTTARTKATAAATGAGGTTCTTTTGAWTGATAGTGTTATGTGTGTGTTTGTTAGGAGTGGGTGGGTGTTGCACCTGGTAGCGTGTGCTCAGGCCAATGGATTATTTTTTTGAGGGAGACGTTGGAGTCCCACCAGTGTTCAGGTTCTGGTTTCGGGTGAGTATGTTTTTCTCCCAAGCTGCTGTTTCTTTCTTTTTTTTTCCCATAGAAAAGCAAGACTTCCATAACAAGATCTATTTTTAACTAATAATCCTTGGATATACTAYTGAGAGACARYATATACACACCCAYTRAMCAAAGRATATAYACAAACAGAAATGAGTTACTTCAATAACAGCAACAACGCTCCATACGACCCATACATGCCACAGGGAGAAAACATCTTCTCTGATGACCACGAACTTGAAAATAACGAGCACACACCAAGCCAGCCATCAAAGGCTCAGGCCCTGAAGTCGGAAATAGACGACACCGTGGGCATAATGAGAGACAACATCAACAAGGTTGCCGAAAGAGGTGAGAGACTAACCAGCATCGAGGACAAGGCCGACAACCTGGCCAACTCCGCACAGGGATTCAAGAGAGGCGCCAACAGAGTGAGAAAGCAGATGTGGTTGAAGGACCTSAAAATGAAGGCTTGCCTGGTACTGGGTATCATTGTTTTGCTGATCGTTATCATTGTTCCAATTGTAGTTCACTTCAGCTAGTTATATATGATTATAAAGTAAAACARGAGGAGAAAATATAGTTAAGACATAWTTTTTTTKTTGAATTACGTMAAGACWGWAGATATATTACCAGCTATTATCAAAMATTTGATCTGTATTAGGTTACAGTCTTTTGGAAAAGAAGTGTAGAAATAAGTAAAATAGGATAGGTTTTGGTAWAGATTTTTGATTTTGCACTGATTGGTCACGTGYTTGYACCRAAACGYWYTGRAAGTCAAMACTACAAGGTGATACCTCCCAGAGTGTACTCCAAATGTGCAGTAGCACTCCAAAGAATCAGAATCTATGTTTYAAAAYTRTCGATTATAAMTAACCYGATACCGTAGTTCATWGGGARATCYTTAGGTKTAATAGCAAGTTGAAAGATCCGTTTCTCGCTGTTTACGGGCAAAAAAGGTTCATCCAAGGACAAAAASTTGARASGCACARTTTATAATTTCTGAAAAAAAAAAAGTAATATYRGCATAMARTATGAGTAATTTCACTYRAGATCTCAGCATTCCAAACATACCACTTAAACCAAAGAAATAAAAACARGCAGAGAGCATATATCAATCATTACATATATATCACTATATCTTAAACAATACATGCAAAACTTTAGTTAATAGTATACAATATCTTTCTCTTTTTTCTCTCTTTTTAAATAACCAAAATGATCAGCAAAGATAACAGCGAATTATCRMGYTATCAAGATGGYTCAAAGACCCYAGTCAAAAGAAAGTACAAGAGAACRTTCAAAGTCACATGGGGWGGAAGACCCTACAARAACAAAAAGAAAGAAGGCTTTCTGAACAAGAAGAAGGACATCATCATGRTTGATGGRGTTTGCGTGCTTGAAGGAAAGGCTAAAAAGGCTGTTAAAAAAGTGAAGAAGGATCCAAAGAGTGCATTAACTGTGGATAAAATACCAGAGAAACAATCCAGTGAGGCAACAACTATTACCAAAGTGGAAAACTCTGATGAAATTGTTCAGTCTCTTGATGAGTCAGTCGCCACATTCACCACTGTTTCCCAATCATTGCAAAATGACCATCTCCAACCAAGTTTACACTCAGGCATATCCCTTGTGGCTCCAAGTATGAAGGCTTCATACGACTGTGTCAACTTCTTCATTCATCACAGTGGGACAACATTCACGCCCATCAGCGGGATGGGATATTTGTACCGGAACAAAAATCCCTTCCAAACTGTGTTGCCAAACATTGCCATGCGAGATCCATTGACCTTCAGCATGATTGAGGAGTTTGCAAAGATAGCCAAGGCCACACACATCCTGAGGAGGAACAGAATTAATAATCATCTTGTTGTTTCGAGCAGCTCGGCAAGCATGGAAAATGAAGTTGGTTACACCTCRTCAAACAAACAGGGCAGCAGTGTAGGTTCAAGATCGAACAATGTCCAGGACCTGGACATAGAGTCATACACAGGAATATCATCCACGCAAAGTGAAGTCATGGAACCACTTGATGGGAAAATGTACAATGATGCATGGTTGGAGGAGAATGGGTATGATGAGTTTTTTGAGGAAAAGCAAATTGTCAAGAACTTCAAGGACGTTTACAAGAAGTTTGAGGTTGATGCCTTCAAGAGAGGTGCTCAGATCTTACTAAAAAACAAAATCCCAAATGAAAAAAGTGATAAAAAAGATATACTTAATACACTCACCAGCTTGCTGATGCTCCTAGTGTTTTATTCATATTTTGGCAAACACAACAAGAATGTAAAGCTCATTGTAGGTACATGTAAGGAACTTTTATGTTTACTAGGTAAGATGAATGGATCCGCTTCAYTAGGTTTTGATGGGTTTAATGAAAACTCAAAAATATTAATAACCTCAGAGCATAATCTCAATGAAAGAAAGGACTTCACATTTGATGACCACAACTTTTTCAATTCAGTGAAAAAAATCCAAAGCAATGTTAGTAAAAACAGCAGAATGGAGGATGATCGTGAAATACAATTCCTATCCAACTGGACCAATTACAGCGACATCTTAACTGCCATGACGATCATASCTGACAAGACAAAGAGAACAGAAAGCAAACTGGACAAGTTCCACAGCTATTCAAACGTAAGCCTGAACAGAGACCATTACACATATGAAATTGAACAGAGCAAGAGATTGCAGAACATGAATGACTTGAGAGATATCGAGTACTTTAGTGGAGTCGACCTTCAGGTCATCAAGTACATGAACGAGCTGACYGACTTGCTTWTGATCAAGGAYGAGATTGATGAGTTACAGTTTGATTCGGATCCATTGATGATCTTGAACTTTGAAAACCAGTGCATGCGCCTGAGTGTGAATATGGAGCAATATTTACAAGAAAGTGAGGCTCAGAGAGACACCATGATTTTCCAAAAGAGACAGAGCATAGCAGCTTTGAATGGAGGATCATGGTCAGATGACAGTTTGACAAAGGCAGCCCTGCAAGAATACGAACAGCTGAGAACAGTCAACAAGGTCTTTGCTCTTATATCCATTTTACAGGTACACAGAAGACTGCTGAATAGATTRACTGATGACAACCACGTCAAACGTATACTATCGGACATTATAGAGCTGCTGGAACACAAGGTCCCCTATGCATCTGCAGCTGCTCAGTGTCTGTTTGGATCGATATTCATAGTWGGGTGTGAGTTGGGGAACATATTCATAAACGAGAGTGACTTTGATGAACAAAGCGTAACTCTYSGCAAGGGGAAGGGAGTGGTTCTCTCYCACTTGGACTACCTGGTGGGYMGAGGACTGGTYGCAGCAGAAAGAGCCAAGGATGTCATCAACCATGTATGGCTGACAAACTCGTTGAACTCTAMGTACAAGAACTGGTGGGTGATACTGAAGGAAAACGACATCAACATTCACCTATCCCTGTGAAAAAATGGTGATATTCCGAGATTGTCGCGGTGGATTTAAAAAACAAGAAWWTYACAATTTTCCGTTACGTACCGGCTTTTTTAGATTTTTCCCAAACCTCATCARGATTTTTCAAAAAAAATTGTTTATATAAATATRTCATGTTATCTTATCACTAATTAGAAACATAAAGGCTTGCTAAATTGTATATAAARAAGTAKATTGTTTTACCGTAAAACCAAAAARGAACTTTCCAACTGCTGTAAACCGCATTCCCTTCTTTTAAYAACGTATATAAAATGAGCAACTCCGATATTAATAAAATTCCCTTAGGTAAGCTTTTATTCGAAAGATTGTCCAAAGTCACCAAGTCTGTTTTTGGTGTTCCTGGTGATTTYAACTTGAGAYTATTAGAGCAAATCTATGAGGTCCCTGAGCTTGAATGGGTGGGAAACAACAACGAGCTTAATGCCGCATACACCGCCGATGGGTACTCCAGAATAAACCCACACAACTTTTCCTGTTTGATCACCACATATGGTGTTGGTGAGTTGTCCGCTCTGAATGGTATTGCTGGRGCCTTTGCTGAAAATGTTTCYGTTCTGCACATTGTTGGATCCTCAGCCTTGAGGGCCAGAGCCGTTGCTGATGATGGTAACGAAATGGATGCCCTGTTYGGRACCGTTCATCATCTGGTTCCAGGCAAACACACATTCAGACARGATCACGATGTTTACAGAAARGCCGCTGAAGCATACAGCTGCTATTCAGAATCAATCACTGAAGAGGATATCCTTCAAGGAACTGTTCAAGACAAAATAGACGGGGCCATCGAGGCTGTTGTTGCCAACCACAAGCCAGGTTACTTATTTGTTCCTTCTGATGTTGCTGAACGTCTAGTTACCTGTGATTTGAACAAGCCTTTGGACTTGTACAAGTACAAGAGTAAGAACTTGAATGACAATGAAAAAAAGGTTTTGAACTTGTTGTTGGACAAGGTTTACAAGAGTGAAAACCCTGGTTTTGTTGCTGATTACTTCTTGAAGCGTCACACTTCAGAGGTCATTGACTTATTGGAAAAGACCAATTGGGACTGTTACTCAACTCCTGCTTCCAGAGGTCTTTGTCTAGATGAAACTTTGGAAAACTTCAAGGGTGTCTTCTGTAATGAAAAATCACCAAAGGGTGTCTTTGAAAGTATCAAGAAACATGATCTAGTGTTACACTTTGGTTCTAAGATTAATGAAACCAGTTTCAGATACTCTGGTAAGAACGAGGAAATCAACAACTGGTTGGCCACTCAAGATATCTGCTTTTTGGGTAGAGACTTTGCTATGATTGGCTTCAAGAAGGAATTGATCAAGAACATCAGTGGGTGTAAAGTCTTTAACAGATTTTTGGAAGTATTGGATTACTCCAAGATTCAAAAAATAATAAAATCCAAAGCCGAACAATCAAGAGGACAACTATACAGTGACTCTTACAAATTGGGGGAAATGGTTATGCAAGAAGACAGATTGTTTGAACAGGAAGTTTCTTACGAATTGTCAAAGAACATCCTTCAAAAGGGTGATATTATGCTTTGTGAAATGTCTTCCTTTGCCTTTGAACTGGAAAACATCAAGCTTCCATCTGAAGGTAGAATCATATGTCAAAGTTTCTATGCCTCCATTGGGTATGCTCTTCCTGCAACTGTTGGTGTATGTAAAGCCTTGAAGGACTACAACATGAACAACAGAGTTTTATTGCTACAAGGTGATGGATCTGCTCAAATGACCTTACAAGAATTATCTTTGTTCCTGAAGTATGACTTGAACCCAATGATTTTGATGATGAACAACTCTGGTTACACAATTGAAAGAGCAATTATCGGAGCTACCAGCAGCTACAATGATTTAACAGCCGAGTGGGACTGGCAAAAAATGTTAGAAGCGTTTGGTGATTCTAACAAGGACAAGCACGAAACATTCAGAATCGGTAACTACGATGAACTTAAGACATACATTTCAGAGAAGGGTACTAAGCCATTGGACAAGCTGCATATGGTTGAGTTGATACTGGATAAGTTTGATTACGGGAATGGTTTATTAGTCTTTCTGGGAAAGAAGTCAGCTGATGAAGCCATGTAATTCGAAGCCACTGATATTATATATTTATAGTACTAAAAGTGTATATAAGCTTATGGATTGTTTTGAGACATGACTTAGTGTGGAGTGTTCGCTTGTTTGCCTCTGTAGCCAAGCCGCAGTGGTTTCAGCCCTTTGTCTTTTCTTTTTTTTCCTCTAAAAAATAAACACGTACCACACTTTTCCGCTATGAAAAAACAACCATTGTCTCGATCTATAATCCTGAGTATATCTTTTTTTCAAAACATTATATATAGATGGATTCTTGAAGTGTAGAATATAATACTATACTCTTTTGTTATTAAGAAACAATTGGAAGTAACCATAACCAAATATGTCTAATTACTCTGATAACACATTTACACGTTCCAACCCACCGGTTCTGCAGGATCCAAGCAGATGGGTAGCACAATGGGACGACCAATACAACAGATTCTACTATGTTGATTTACAAAACAACAACCAGGCCCAGTGGGACCCACCTGCTGGAACAACAGTTGGTCAGCAGCAGAACACTCAGCAGCAAAACACCCAGCAACAAACCTACCAGCAGCAAACATAC
>LPNL01000008.1:67885-135078 GCA_001749795.1 Hanseniaspora opuntiae
GAGTGAAAACCCTGGTTTTGTTGCTGATTACTTCTTGAAGCGTCACACTTCAGAGGTCATTGACTTATTGGAAAAGACCAATTGGGACTGTTACTCAACTCCTGCTTCCAGAGGTCTTTGTCTAGATGAAACTTTGGAAAACTTCAAGGGTGTCTTCTGTAATGAAAAATCACCAAAGGGTGTCTTTGAAAGTATCAAGAAACATGATCTAGTGTTACACTTTGGTTCTAAGATTAATGAAACCAGTTTCAGATACTCTGGTAAGAACGAGGAAATCAACAACTGGTTGGCCACTCAGGATATCTGCTTTTTGGGCAGAGACTTTGCTATGATTGGCTTCAAGAAGGAATTGATCAAAAACATCAGTGGGTGTAAAGTCTTTAACAGATTTTTGGAAGTATTGGATTACTCCAAGATTCAAAAAATAATAAAATCCAAAGCCGAACAATCAAGAGGACAACTATACAGTGACTCTTACAAATTGAGGGAAATGGTTATGCAAGAGGACAGATTGTTTGAACAGGAAGTTTCTTACGAATTGTCAAAGAACATCCTTCAAAAGGGTGATATTCTGCTTTGTGAAATGTCCTCCTTTGCTTTTGAACTGGAAAACATCAAGCTTCCATCTGGAGGTAGAATCATATGTCAAAGTTTCTATGCCTCCATTGGGTATGCTCTTCCTGCAACTGTTGGTGTATGTAAAGCCTTGAAGGACTACAACATGAACAACAGAGTCCTTTTGTTGCAAGGTGATGGATCTGCTCAAATGACCTTACAAGAATTATCTTTGTTCCTGAAGTATGACTTGAACCCAATGATTTTGATGCTGAACAACTCTGGTTACACAATTGAAAGAGCAATTATCGGAGCTACCAGCAGCTACAATGATTTAACAGCCAAGTGGGACTGGCAAAAAATGTTAGAAGCCTTTGGTGATTCTAACAAGGACAAGCACGAAACATTCAGAATCGGTAACTACGATGAACTTAAGACATACATTTCAGAGAAGGGTACTAAGCCATTGGACAAGCTGCATATGGTTGAGTTGATACTGGATAAGTTTGATTACGGGAATGGTTTATTAGTCTTTCTGGGAAAGAAGTCAGCTGATGAAGCCATGTAATTCGAAGCCACTGATATTATATATTTATAGTACTAAAAGTGTATATAAGCTTATGGATTGTTTTGAGACATGACTTAGTGTGGAGTGTACGCTTGTTTGCCCCTTTAGCCAAGCCGCAGTGGTTTCAGCCCTTTGTCTTTTCTTTTTTTTTCCTCTAAAAAATAAACACGTAGCACACTTTTCGGCTATAAAAAAAAACAACCATTGTCTCGATCTATAATCCTGAGTATATCTTTTTTCAAAACATTATAAATAGATGGATTCTTGAAGTGTAGAATGTAATACTATACCCTTTTGTTATTCAGAAACAGTTGGAAGTAACCATAACCAAATATGTCTAATTACTCTGATAACACATTTACACGTTCCAACCCACCGGTTCTGCAGGATCCAAGCAGATGGGTAGCACAATGGGACGACCAATACAACAGATTCTACTATGTTGATTTACAAAACAACAACCAGGCCCAGTGGGACCCACCTGCTGGAACAACAGTTGGTCAGCAGCAGAACACTCAGCWGCAAAACACCCAGCAACAAACCTACCAGCAGCAAACATACCAGCAACAAAGCAACACCACTGGCACCACTGCTGATGACAGGGGGATGTTCTCCTCATTCACCAACTCCAACACCAACACTGSCTCAARCGGAAGCAGCAAGGGGCACATGGGAACCATGCTTGGTGCCGGTGCTGGTGTACTGGGTGGTTTGCTTTTGGGAAATACCTTGAAGAATCATAGACACGGCCACAATGGCCATAACCCGCACCACAACGGGGGCGGCTTTGGTGGTGAAGGAAGACACGGGGGCCCGCCCGGCTTTGGAGGCTTTGGCGGCTTTGGAGGTCGCGGTGGACATGGTGGTCCAGGTCCGGGCGGACAAGGTGGCTTTGGTGGCTTCGGCGGTGGTCCGGGAGGCTTTGGCGGTGGTCCAGGTGGTCCGGGTGGTAGAGGCTAAGTGAATCACCTGGGGTAAGTCCAAAGAAAAATATAAAACTACCACTAACGATTGTTATACCATAGCTTGTTCATAAAGTTTGAAAACCATTGTAGAATAGGCATCACTTATGTGCATTTTGAACAGCTGAATCAATGACTAAGCTTATCTCTATCGTTTTTCTGTTGAATGTCCCATTGCTCTTTTTTTCTARAATATATACGTTATTTTTCCCTTGTAAATCAAGCCGCAATTTGTTCCAATATTTTATCTCCWMAAAAAAAAAAACATTGATCTATATAAACGCAAAWGTAWTTAACCTCTTATGAATCTTCTTTTATTTGGAAACCATAGAAGTAACTGAACCTTGAAACCAAAATCTTCTARAATTATAAAATAAAAAAGAAAATAACCAAATGGCTGACGATAAATACAAAAGCTTTCCTTACTCTAAGACAAACCCACCTGTTTTTAAGGAACCCAGACGATGGAGAGCAGAGTGGGACGACGAGTACCAGAGATACTATTATGTAGACTTGCTTAATAACAACAAGTCCCAGTGGGAACCACCYGTTGGMACTGAACCAAMAGAGAAGACTGTAGCACCCAACGCATCATTCAATCAAAGCCAGTACTACCAACCTGCAGCCAACGCAATCAAGTCAATGCCACAGCAACAGTATGTGCCCCAACAGCAGTATTACCCACAGCAGGGATACTACCCCCAACAGCAGTAYTACCCACAGCAGCAGTACTATCCTCAACAGCAATATTACCCACAGCAATATTCTAATAACACCAGGGGAAATAGATTTGGTGGTTTGTCATCGGGAACAATGCTTGGTGCAGGTGGTGGTTTGCTAGGTGGGATGCTTCTRGGAGAAATGATATCTGACCATAACAACTATGAATAYCAGCAGGCATATGACCAAGGTTACGATCAAGGGTATGACCAAGGATTTGATAATGGAGACTTCGGAGGYGGWGACTTYGGWGGCGGTGACTTTTAGGAAAGTTAGATTARCAAGATGTATATATGTTMTGTMAAGATTATTCGAGATTTCATTCTTTTTAGTWGATTTTTGGAAAGTTCATTGATGTTGGAAAAGCATAGGRGTGYACAGCTTTCAATCTTTCTTGATCTAAATTATGCAACTTCCTCAAGGGACTGGTGGTTGATATGGCACTTTTGAACATAARGGCAGTCTTGTAGCTTATCGGGATTACACATCGTTAATCTCCGTYTACGAGRTATTAGGTAAAATTTAAGGTTTTGGCTTCATGTAATTTTTTTTTTCCCACCGTTTATTTTCAATTGTTGATATTTATGATAAACATGTAGGTTGAATGTCTTTTTAAGTACTTTTACARAWGATTSTYTTGAAGRAARTRGAACAAAGCCAATAWAYAGAWWRYCAAAAGCTTATMCAAAAAAACTTCTTTTCCTATGTCCATAAAAGCAGCATTCGCCAAGTCTCATATCTTAAAGCCWAAATCACTAATCAAAGCWAACGCCGAGGCTCCTATCAACACCTTGGAGCTATACTTAGAYTACGCCTGTCCATTCTGCCTAAAAATCTTCTCCAGATGGACWGARGGTGGATTGTTCAAAGATGAATTCTTATCTGAACACAGCTTACAAATCAGATTCAACAATGTTCCTCAGCCTTGGCACTTAGCCTCCATTCCTRTACACAACGTTTCCTTGGCTGTGGCCAGATACCAACCTGACTCATTCTGGGACTACTCCTTGCAACTGTTCAAGGACTCCAAGGAAAAATGGGACGACAACTTCAACGGCCAGACCCCTGCTCAATTCAACGAAACATTGGCTAAGCACGCACACGAGCACACAGGAATTGACTATGACGTCGTCTTGAATTACTTGAGCGACAAGGACGAAGGCAAGCACAGAATCCCAGACTTGAAGTACTTTGTCAGATACCACAGAACCGTGGGGGCCCATGTCACACCTACCGTTGCCATCAATGGGATCATCATCAGCAGCATTGAGTCAAGCACTGACTTGGAAACAGTTGTGAAGTTAATCAAGCAACATACAGCCTAATAATTGAGAAATGAAGTTGTTCTTTTGCATTCACTATTTGAATACTTCCTATAAAAAAATATATACTATCTGTTAACACCAAAATGCTCTCTTTTATCTTCGAAAGAATTTTGGATCTGCGAAATCATCTAAATCAAAAGTGCAATTACTCCAAGTTCTTATTTGTTCATCCGTGATTGTCTTAAATATTTTATCCAACTCCTGGTTGTATACACTTGTGTAAGTGACATGTCTTTCTGACATGGACCCGTTTTGATTATCATTCAAATTCTCAGTGACTTTGGGCTCGTTCACCTGCTKGAAGTCTTCCTCTGTAAGATTTGGAAATCGTTTTTTATAGCAAAATATACAAAAGTCATCTGCCAAAGTCAACACATTGGAATTTGTATATGTGATTTTATGAAAGCAATAATCAACAAGCTCGGCATATTCGTTGACCAGAGCCTTATGTTTCTTCATGAAGTCGCCCTTGTATATATTCTTATTCAGCTTCACATCAAAGCTGTGTGACCTTGARAAGTTYTTGTAYAAGTATCTAAATCGATCTCTGAGCTGTTTGATATTCTTTGGGGKTTTGGGAAATGARCTGTTGTATTCTTTATGGATTTGGTTCCARAAGTCTTCTTTGTAGACCTTGTTTTTTTGTTTGTTGATGAGRAATCTATTTTCTAAGCATAATTGTAAGAGTACAATGTCTTGCTCTATTTTATGAGCAAGTGTTACTGACATTGGYTRTGATYAAKSTTYAAAAGATATATMGTTAATGGYCTTTATTTATRTGTATTWATAAAAATGAWKTMAATGTYCATATTACAAAGAACATCAAAAACATGCAAGTAGCTATGGGTGTGTTTCAACTACTTCATTAGTTCAATTATGTTATAGAAATGTWTTACAACCGAAARTTGAAATAACAACATATAGCAAGAAGAAAACTGTGTCAACTTTTCAATAKTTCAACACGAAGTAGAGAGACTTATYCTATAAATACAAAAAAGTATAACGTACTAAGKCTTGRAATTAGAAAAATGGTTCAATTGCATCATTTCTCGTCAAGAACTATAGAAACACRAAATAAAAAGCTTAAGATTTCAAAAACAATACAAATTAGAGTTGCAATTTCAGCTATTTTATTATTATAAGCCGTTTAAAAGAATCGGATAAGTTAGTTTAGTACAGTATTTGTATGCTAAGTCTGACCTAATTTCTTGGTAGAATAAATATGAACTACAAGAAATAGGACCGCAGCTGTGTTTCTTATGTCTGACCTCCGTTTACTTTTTGTTGAACTACTTTCATTTTGAAAAGCAGATCATCTTTCCTTGAGTCTTCAGTGTACTGTCTATTCTTGAGAATTAATTTACATTCATAATACATTCTCCAAGAAATGTATACACAATTAAATTATGCATCTACTCCATATAGGACAGTAATTAGTGCAGACATCATAATCGGCTCTTCATACACATCAGAACAGTGTGTATACAAGAATGTATCCAAGCTTTTTTTTTTCCTCAAGAAATGTGTAGCCAGAAATGAAGAGTCAGTTTTATCCCAGTGAGCACAGTTCTTGAGTGGATCCCAAATGGACTACGGTACCGAAAGAAACCTTCTTCTTTTTTTTTTATCAAMAAAAAATAATTATCCCTGATAAGTTGGCTACGAAAACATTGATGTGCGATGGATCGTGGATCCTGAGAAAGAGATCCATCTATGTCCCAATTGGGAAGTTTGARGGCTTTTTCTTTGGTTATATCCGCAATATCCGGATATAACGACTATGTGATCATATATTTAGTGTTGCTTTCCAACACAACAGATTTCCCAAACACAGGGCCAGTTTCTATTTCWATTTTTTTTCACCCGTAAAGAAAACTCTTCAATGGATCGTTGAAACCTTAATTATTTWRAATYATTATCCCTTTTTTGTTTGGATTATCATTGAAAGTCACTCTGCAAAGAAACTTTAATTAAATGTTTTTGAAGAGTTGCTTTCTTATTTATCTTTGCCTTATTTTATAACTAAAGCTTTAAGGAGCCATATTTCCTCTCTGTATAAAGTCTATTGTGAATGTTACATGTATTACAGGGAAATTTGTAGCTTTAACACGTGACCTCACCTTAAAAACTAGGCGAATCCTATCAAATATCATTTACCTTTGTTGCAATGCCAACMTATCAAGAKATCATGTGTCATCGTGGTTGAAACTAGATAAAAGTCATATGGCCTTACAAAGATTGAGCAACTATTAWCACTACTGACACATAKGACATTAACAATATCCATTTCATTTCAAACAGCTTGCATGGTATATTCCAGAAAGTTCGAGAAATTGCTACCACATTCGGTTTAGCAACGAGAAAAAAAAAAAAATCATGTTAAACACTCAGGCGAAAAAAATATCTACAAGATATCCATTGGAAAAATAAGGGTAATCCCCATCCCTTTAAACTGTAGATTATAGTTATCAGTGAACACAACTGTATATAAGGAACAGTCGTATAAATTGTCAAGACTTAAAACTATAATCAACAATAAACTTAAACAATCAAACCCATAGAAAAATAAACATACCAAACATATTATAGAACACATTATGCAATCCGATCAATTTACTGACAGAGCCTTAAACTTATTAACTATTGCTCAAAAACTAGCTCAAGATCATCAACATTCACAGTTGACTCCTACTCACATATTAGCCGCATTTGTGGAAACTCCATCTGACGGCACCAAATCGTATGTGGAGAACATACTGAAGAATGGAAGATTTGATTATGATGATTTCAAAAGACAAGTGAACAGAAAGTTCAACAGCATTCCATCTCAGCAGCCTGCTCCTCAGGAGATTCTACCAAATAACTCCTTGCTTCAGGTGCTCAAGGATGCAGGTGATATCCAAAACCAACAAAAGGACTCGTACATAGCSCAAGACCACATTTTCYTGGCTCTTTTGAAGAACCCTGGYATCAAGGACATATTCAAAGCCTGTAATATCGACATTGAAKCCGTCAAGACCCAGGCTCTACAACTTAGAGGAAACACCAAGATTGACTCCAGATCCGCTGATACCTCCGACAAGCTTGAGTACTTGAGCAAGTATGCCGTTGACATGACTGAAGATGCAAGACTGGGCAAGATGGACCCTGTCATTGGCCGTAATGAAGAAGCCAAGGCCGTCATCAGAGTCCTAGCWAGAAGAACAAAGTCAAACTGTATTCTTACTGGGCCTGGTGGTGTTGGTAAGACAGCCATYGTTGAGYTAATCTCYCAGAAGATWTGCGATGGTGATGTTCCAAATATYTTGAAGAATGCCAGATTGTTTGCCCTTGACTTGGCATTGTTGAATGCAGGTGCCAAGTACAAAGGTGACTTTGAAGAAAGATTGAAGGGTGTAATCAAGGAAGTCGAAGAGAACTCCAAGGAAGGTCACTTGATTATCTTGTTCATTGATGAGATTCAYATGTTGATGGGTAGTGGATCCAATGACGCTCAAAACGCTGCCAATATCTTGAAGCCTGCCTTATCCAGACAAGCCATCAAGGTCATTGGTGCCACCACAGATAATGAATACAGAGCTATCTTCGAAAAGGATGCTGCCGCTGCCAGAAGATTCCAAGTTATTCATGTTGATGAGCCTTCCATCAAGGAAACCTTGGCCATTTTAAGAGGCTTGAAGGACAAGTACGAGATTCATCACGGTGTAAGAATCCTTGATTCTGGTATTGTTTCTTGTGCCACCATGGCTAAGAGATACTTGCCTTACAGATTGTTGCCWGACTCSGCTATTGATCTATTGGATATAGCATCTGCCAAGGTTGCCATTGACAGAGATTCTAAGCCTGAAGAGTTGGATAACTTGGAAAGAGCTCACCAAATGATTGAAATTGAAATCAAGGCCCTAGAAAGAGATGCCAATTCTGATCCTACCACCAAGGAGAGATTGGAACAGGCTAAAAAGAGAGAGGCTGAGATCATTGAACAGATCATCCCATTAAAGCAACAGTTTGAAGCAGAAAGATCCTCATCAATTGAGTTGAAGGAAGCCAAGAAGAGATTAGATGAATTAATGAACAAGGCCGCCGATGCTGAAAGAAGACACGATACTGCCGCCGCTGCTGATCTAAGATACTTTGCCATTCCAGACCTAAAGGAAAAGATCCAATCCTTGGAGGACAAAGTAGCTGAAGAGGACTTGAAGAACACTGATGACTCATTGGTCAAGAAAGTTGTTGATTCCTCAGTTGTTGCTGAAATCTGTGCCAAGCTAACTGGTATACCTGTTTCCAAGATTTCCGAAGATGAAAATGACAAGTTGGTCAACATGGAGGCTGTTCTTGGTGAGGAAGTTGTTGGTCAAAAGGCAGCCATCAAATCCATTTCAAATGCAGTYAGATTGACAAGATCTGGTTTAGCAGACAAAAGACAACCTTCCAGTTTCTTGTTCTTGGGTCAATCAGGTACAGGTAAGACTGAATTGTCAAAGGCCATTGCTAGATTGTTATTCAAGGGYGAGGATGACATGATCAGAGTTGATTGTTCTGAATTAACTGAAAAGCACACCATTTCMAAATTAATTGGTTCACCTGCCGGTTATGTCGGTTATGATGACAAGTACATTTTGGCAGACTTAAAATCCAAGCCTTACTGTGTCTTGTTATTTGATGAGGTTGAAAAGGCCCATCCTGATGTCTTAAACATTTTGTTGCAAATGCTTGATGAAGGTAAGGTCACAGCCTCCAATGGTTCAGTCATCAGCTGTTCAAACTGTATTGTTATCTTGACAAGTAACTTGGGAGCTGGCTACATTGCTGAACAAAAGGGTTCCAAGATATTGCCAGAAACCAAGGAAAAGGTCATGGATGCTGTAAGAGCTCATTTCAGACCAGAATTGATYAACAGAATTAGCTCTATAGTCATTTTCAACAAGTTGTCCCACAAGGCCATCAACAAGATCATTGATATAAGAATGAAGGAATTGGAAAAGAGATTCGAAGAAAATGACAAGTACTTCAAGCTAGCATTGACAACTGAAGCCAAGCAATWCTTRTGTGAYAAYGGTTACTCCAGTGTYTAYGGTGCTAGACCACTKAACAGATTGATCAAGGATCAAGTCTTGAACCCAATGGCAATCAAGGTTCTTAGACARCAAATCTTGCCTAAGGAACTAGTTCAAGTTAAGTTGAATGACTCTGGCGATGGCTTAGAAGTTGTTAACAACCATCMGGGATTAACTGGCTACGACGAYGATGACGCTATGGATGTTGATTCTGAAGGCTTCGATTCTTATGATGAAGATAGTGATCTAGAATAAATTAGATATGAAAATTAATGCCAAAGAAGTTTTTTATTATTTCCATTTTATATATTATTACCAATGTTTAACTTTGACTACATATTTACCCAATTTTTTTAACAAATAGTTAACCTCCGCTTTGTTTAATGAGTGTTTCAAGCAGATGTATTCAATAGATGTTTTCCCGTTGAAATACTTTAACAGCCTATAATACAATTTTTGCTCATTCTTAGTAAAGTCTTTTTCGACTAACTTGTAAAGCCATCTTTTTTCAATGGCAGATGAGGTTCTAGGGTCCAGTATTATAGTAAACTCTTCCTGGTCCTCGTATGAATCGATACTCAAGAAACTTTCATTATCACTGTGGTTATTTTTGTCAACATCCTCATTATCCTGGTTTAACAAAGTTTGAAAGTCYTTTTCTTCTTCGTTAGCYATATTTCCACTGTCATCCATGCTTCCATCAACAAACTTCATCTTGCTTTTCATYTTYTTCATRTACCCATCCTTTTCTATATCCTCTTCAACGTACATCTTGATTTTCGCATCAACTCTTAAGTATACGAACGTTAGAATCTGTGTTAAGAATCCCTTCTTCAAGCACCATCCCAATCCCTTGAAGTACATGCTCTTATGTTCTTTTGATGGAATATGAATGCCAAAGTTTTCTAATCCATTAAAGAATGATAAAAACTTGGGGAATGGAGGGAGTAGCGGGAATTCCTTGTTAAAAACAGATTGGTGCTGATACAACAGGGACGGAGTGGAGTTGTTTCTGCTTGTATTGAAGCTGACATCAAAGTCATCAATGTCTTTGCCCTTGACAGGGGCCAACGGCGAAACTATGTACTTGTTCTTGGAAGAAATGGGCAGAATACACCTGGCCTGTCTCCAATAAAGGAAATGCAAAATRAATGACTTCAGCATCTTGGTTATAAAAATGTCATCATTGGTCTCATCTCCGAAAGTTTCATTGGTATACTGCTGTATCAATATCCGCATTGTTTTCTTATAATGTTTCAAGACATGTTGTGGGCTTATGATTTTTACCAAGTCARTCATTATCAATGTTGACAAGTCATTTTCGCCGACATTTGTCTTCAAATCTTGTATGATATCATCGGGCTCCATCAAGAATATCAAGGCATAGTTTARAAGATCCTCCTCATGGGGATTGATGTTATTGTCACTAGATAGTTCCTTTTCTAAGGATAAACTTTCGTTGAAAAAGTCCTGATTACTAATACTTGTCAAAAACGAACCTTTCAACACATTATCTATTTTTGTATTTGGGAGATCTGCAAACTCATTTCTAAGGGGAATTTGCAAAGAAATAAACTTATCATCATCTACAACCAAATTTGCTATTTTGTTATCCGTGATTCTATGGAAGCATTTTGTTATTGCTCTACACAGTGAACTGTTCATTAGTAGGTTTTTATACTTGTCAAAAACCAATGATCCGTCTTTGTTGAATTCAAAAGCTTCATTGATTTTGTTRATTCTGGATAGTTCCTTATTCAAATAGTTGGATTCGTTCTGGACAAATCTCAAAAAGATTGCAAATTTGCTACACAGGTTTTCATAAACATCATCAACTCTTTGATCATACTCAATCAACGGAGGGTTTAGCAAAAATACTAGATTAAATGTGTAGATCGAATCATTGATATTCACCTCATTAGAATCAGATTCATCAGCTTTGATATCCACCCCATTGGTTTCCTTCCTGGAACTTTCATCATTCTTGAGAGATATTGGCAGGCCAACAAAGCTGAGTTCATCACAGGTGAACTCAAACTTCTGGTTGGTCAAGTGTCTTGGTGGTATGCAGTACTCTGCAATGATATCCTTTTCCAGCCCAGCTATGRAATTTTCTGCAGTGAACACAATGTTCTCATCACTGTGTTTGTCTATAAACTCTTGAACGGTTTTGAATTCAGGTGCYTCAGGAGATATGGTGTTTTCATCCATGGTATTTCGTCTCATTCTGAATCGTTCTTCCTTGGCTAAATAGCTGTTGAGATTTTCTATATTCGTTGGACTCTGTACYGTTTGTGTGTCTTGAAGAAAAGTTTGCTCATTGGTTATAATGGACGAATCATCAGATGAATAATCGGCATAGTCTGTTGATATGCCAGACCCATCAGAGTTATCTGAACTGTCAAAGTTGTTGAACTCCTTTTCGAWTGAGKTTTTTAGAGTGAGCTCTTTGAAGCTGGATTCCATGTTRTTCATGGAGTTTGARTCATTGTTGATGATGTCCGATTGGAATATTTCATTTTCTTCAAAGTTRTTTAAGTCAATGTTGAAGTTGTCATTGACTTTGCTTTTGATTGTAGATTTCTTGTTAAAATTGTTTACAAAAGTATGGTCAGGGGGRTAGTTGTACAACACTGAGGAACCAGAATTTGTTTGGCATACAAGAATGATGTTCTTCAGGTATGAGTTTGGAACATTATTGTAAACCATGGGTTTGATAGAGTTATATGRTTATGGTATATATGGTAATTTTATYAATGGTGTATGAAAACTGTTATAGCAAGATGAATGTCAAAAAACCGTGGATTCGAGTAAATGGCAGCTGCACGTGCTCTTCTTCAGAAAAAATGGTAGCGCACATAACAATGTCCCTACGTTTTTCTCGTAGATAATGTRACCATTGTRAMCATTATCSTTGGGTATRTGTTAACCATTTGAGAAATGRATWYTAATATATATGAAACCAATTATGTGCTAATAAAAGATAATTAAATAGATCTTGATGTAGAACATACCTCTTTCTCATAATTGTCTTTGATAWAAAWTAAACAATGATTGTAYAGTGGAAACCGTGTGAGGAGATGAGTCCTATGTCCGAACCGTTAGGGGGGTAAAATTTTGTATWTTTTTTTTGGTGAAGACCAAATAAAGGGGTGCAAATTTTTCTTAGAAACGAGCTAAYTCTAATTTGTTACACACTGAATTAGTAAAGMYWCTRTARWRRATTGTTATAAAATATCAGTWTRYTCTTACTSGAAAATAGCATCATCACAAACCAATAATYAATAATGTCATCAACTAAACATACACACAACACAGTCCCATCCAAACCCTGTAAAGGATGCACTTGTTCCATTGGGTTATTGTCTAGACAACAAAGAAATAAGACCCTTTTCAGACAGCTATATTCCTCAAAGAGAAAGTCTGTGATTGACATAAACGACAAGTCAGATCAATACTCTGTTTCAACCACTTTTTTACAGTGTAACAATGAATCAAAGAATGTCAACACCACCAACAGACTTATTGAGTTGAGAAAGGCCATGTACCAGTACGACAACACTTTGGTTTGTTACATTGTACCTAGTGAAGATGAGCACTTCAATGAGTACACTTCCTTTGCTGACCAAAGAAGAAGCTTTATTTCTGGGTTTGATGGTTCCAATGGGGTTGCCATWGTCACTAACAACCTATCCAACTTGAATGTTGACACTCATCCWGARGGTAAGGCCATGYTGTCCACYGATGGAAGATATTACGTRCAGGCCGCTAGACAGYTGGATTACAACTGGGTCTTGAAYAAGCGTGGTTTACAAGGTGAAATTGATTGGCAACAATTCTGTATTAACGAGTGCTTGGAAAACTTTGAAGTYTTTAATATGAATAAGAAGGACAAGGTTATCAAGATGAAAATTGGTGTCGATCCAAAGCTTGTCAGCATAAAGAGATACGAACAAATAAGAGACAAAATCACCAAACAGGGCTTAGACGATAAAATTGAATTAATTGCTGTTGAAAACAACTTGATTGATCAAATCTGGCCTTTGTTTGAAAACCCTGTAGAAAGACCATGTAATCAAATAGAGTACTTGGAGTCCAAATATGCTGGAAAGTCCTTCTTGGAAAAAAGGGCATTAATTATGGAAAAGTTGCAAACCAAAAAGCTTGTTATTACTCAATTGGATGAAATCTGTTGGTTATTGAACTTAAGAGGCTCCGATATAGAGTACAATCCTGTTTTCTATGCATACTTGATTATTGATGGGGATGAAACCATGTTGTTCACAAACAACACCTTTGAGGATTATGTCATTGCTTTATTGGTTCAAGATGGAGTCCAAGTTCAAAGATATCAAAGATTTTGGTTGCAACTACAAAAAATGGCTAGTTCCGCTGAAGAAAAAATCAATGTCACTCAATTGTGTTCTTGGGCTGTTATCAGACACTTGAACTCAGACTACAACACCATTGAATCACCTGTCGCATACTTAAAGTCCATAAAGAACTCATGTGAAATTTCAAATGCCAAGCTGGCTCAAAACAAGGATGCATTTGCCTTGGTTCAGTACTTTGCCTGGTTGGAAGCGGAAGTTGGTAWCAAAGAGAGATTGATTGATGAATACAAAGGTGCCATGGAACTGGAAAAGATCAGAAACACATTGCCACATTATAAAGGACCTTCTTTTGCCAGTATATCTTCATCCGGATCCAACGGAGCCATAATCCATTACCTACCAGTTAAGGATGAATCCAGAATGATTGATCCAAGCAAGCCTTACTTGATTGATGCAGGTGCTCAGTTCTTAGAGGGTACCACTGACGTAACCAGAACATTGGTTTTGARGGACAACATAGAGAACCTAGAAGARTTGAAGAGAAATTATACCTTGGTATTGAAGGGTAACTTAAGCCTGGAAAGAATGGTTTTCCCAAAGAAYACTATAACYGGTGACCAACTAGAYATTYTGGCTAGACAGTATTTATGGGCCTATGGCTTAGACTACGAACATGGTACAGGMCAYGGTATAGGYTCATAYYTGAATGTGCATGAAGGACCTATAGGTATCGGACCAGTTAAAATTAATGACATCAAGTTAGCTGAAGGTATGCTCATCAGTAATGAACCAGGATACTATAAGAATGGTGAGTATGGTATAAGAATTGAGAATGACATATTGGTAATTCAACATCCGGAACATAAAGATTCATTGACATTTGAGAATATCACAACAGTGCCTTACTGTAGAAGACTGATTGATACAAGTCTGTTGAACAAGGAGGAAATCACCCAGATTAACAAGTACCATCAGAAAGTGTGGAATACTCTGTCTCTAAAGACCAATCCGTTGTCCATTACATACAAGTACCTAAAGAGAGAAACAKCCCCATTGTAATSCTTGTCTTCAATYCTTTGTATAGACAAAAAAAGCAAWTGATATATATGTTCAAAGAGTTTGATGAGTTTTTTATATYTGAYTTTATGAATTGTCGTAAATCCGAAAAAAGCAATCAGTGGATACTCCAATTTTCAGGCTATTTCTATTTTTTTCATATTGTTTGTTTTTTATTTCATTTGAAAGATTTTATGTTTGGTGAATATTTTGAATGTTGTAGATTAAGAACATATACTAGGACCATCAATACAATACAGTTTTACTTTTCTATTCTAGACAACAGTTGATAGACAGAAATTTATTTATACCTTCATAGCTTTAACCATAACTGTTGAATAACATCTACAAATGGCTGATAATCATGTGGGCAGAACTGCTGTAAGAAAAGCATATGATGAAAACACTGTTAGAAAAGCCATGAAYTTRAACAAGCCCATCAGCAACAAGAATCAAGAAGTGCAATCTGAGAGCTATCTAAGGAAGATGGATGAACTAAGAATACACAACCAGCACATATTYAGATTCAGAATTGCACACACAAAATACATATGTCTATTTTTCTTTTTGTTTYTGCTGCAGATCATAGGTATTTTCTTCTTTGGAAAGGGRTTTTTACTTACAAGRAAYGTTCTKGATGATATAAACACAACASWGCCATATGAAAATAACATGAACTACGAGTTCAAAAAGAGTGTCATTCTTATYATAGATGCATTRAGATTTGATTTTGTTACACCYATGGAAGACTCAAATAAGCCATACCATAATAGATTAACTGTTCTTGATGAATATTTYAAAGATAATAAGTCTTTTTTGTATAAATTTCTTTCTGATCCGCCAACAACAACTCTACAAAGATTGAAAGGGCTAACAACAGGGTCACTGCCTACATTCATAGATGCAGGTTCAAATTTCAATGGTGATCTTATAGAGGAAGATAACATCATCAAGCAGTTGTTCATGAATGAAAAGAACATTCGGTTTGTTGGAGATGATACTTGGAAAAGYCTCTTTTCTCCATACATGAGTGAACACTCTGAATACTATGAGTCTTTGAATGTGTTTGACTTAGAAACTGTTGATAATGGGGTCAAGAAATACTTCCAACAACATTTACCTAATGATGACTGGGATGTACTCATTGGACAYATGTTGGGAGTTGATCATGTAGGACACAAGCATGGTCCAGACCATGAGGAAATGAGCAAAAAACTACAAGAAATGGACTCGTTCATAAGAWACGATATTCTTCCACARATAGACGATGACACAGTTTTGTACATATTTGGTGACCACGGAATGGATCACACTGGAAATCATGGAGGAGATTCCAAAGACGAAATAGACACCACATTATTTGTGTACTCTCCAAGATTCTCACAAATGGCAGAAACCGATGCCGACAAAAATGATAAGGTAATTTTTGAAGATGGATACCAAGTTGTGAAYCAAATAGACTTYATCCCAACTTTYTCCATGTTCATGAACATTCCAATYCCWTTCAACAACTTGGGTTGGCCAATATCAAACTTCACCACATCCAGRGGGTATCAGCAGGCAATTGCACAAATTGACAACTACAACCACGTTGCCGAAACCATTGATTTGAAACACCAAGCMGTTCTTGCGCARTWYTTGAARAATGRTGAGTTTTTGAARTATCAGCAATACTTTCTGAAGGAGTGTCAGAGACAATGGGCTGAGTTTGATATGAACTTCATTATTCTGGGAATGGTTCTGGTTGTGTTTTCCTTGATCTTGTTTGTGATTATTACAAAGCTCATTCCATCGATTGTCTTGGGCCAGATTGTCCATGAGTTTGTTCCATCAATATTCATCATGTCAGCTATCTGTGCAGTGTCTTTTTACTCCGTTTTCCAAATKCTAGGCCAGTTTTGGTTTTTAAATGATAGTATAGTGGTTGTGCTCTTTGGAATAAGTGTGGGGATATTGTTAGGAAGCTTCATACCAATATTTGATCGTTATAACCTGAAATGGATGTTCTCCAAGGTTTTGGAAGATACCAGTGACTATTGGTCCAGAGTAGGGATWGTTGTTATGATAYTGCACTTCCTYGTCTTYACCTCAAAYTCTTTCACYATTTGGGAGGATAAGATAGTTAGCTTCTTRATAACAACAATTGGTATATTGACATTCTATGAGTTTGCTTTTATACCCAAAAGACAATCCACCACAGCATTGTTCACTAACAGYGAGTCAATGGCATTGGCAAGTAACATGGATATTGATGACGAAGATGATTCTGAGAGTAATGAGGAAASTAGCAAYRAAGATGAAGCAAAGAGCAGCTCCATATYCAGTAAAAATACATACATGGAAMACACMAAGGAAAGAATCAAATCACTRAGATCATTCTCCATATTGAAAAATAAACGCTTCAAGACTACAATTTCCAAGTCTCAAATTGAGGAAGATTTGGAGGAGAGACAAGAAAAAAGAGATGTTTTACCATTGGGCCGTTTTGCCAGAATCCTGGGTTCCATTTACTCCTTGATTTTGATWTTAACAACGCGTTTTGCAAGCTTGATCACCATCTGCAGAGAGGAGCAGGGAGCTCAATGCAAGCCAACATTCATCAATGAGAACAACTATTCACTRGCTGCCTTGTGCGGGCTCTGGCTTGTTGCATGGCTCCTGCCATTCATTGTAAGRTCATACTACAACATGTCATTATCATACCAAGCAGCAGCTCCAATTTGGATCAACGGAATCATGAAAGTTACATTAATGATCATYGCRTCCTATTGGACTCTGAATTACTTTGAAATGAACTCRCAACAATTAAATSTGGTRTTGTGGAACAARCTGASTGATTACTTGGATTTGAACTTGGTWGAAATGGTGAAATTCAACATTGTTCGTGTACTCTGTCTGTTATGCCTAATTTTGTTAAACTTGTGCTTTGCATTTGGGCCTATTTGCATCAAATTGGATTTGAAAAACACAGACTTGATATCCTTGAATGGGACCATCTTGGGATACAACAATGTATATGGGTCGCAGTATTTCCTTCTAGTTATCAACTTTTTGCTGGTAGTAATTTTGTTCAACAAGCCATTGGGTATCATTTCCATTGCTTTGATGACCATACAAATATTAGCCTTCCTTGAAATTATCAACTTACTCAAGTTGAAGGAAAATGTGGTTGGTCCTATATGTTTGGCATTGATCGGATATCAGCATTTTTTCACGACAGGTCACCAAGCCACAATACCATCTGTGCAGTGGGACATTGGMTTCATGATCAATAAAACATTGACTTTCCCATTCACACACATAGCCATATTGATAAACACWTTTGGTCCATTTATCATAATAGCAATTTCCACAGCACTGTTGACGTTGTGGAGACAGCCACCTAAGATTTTGAAGCCACAGACATTGCTGTCAAGAATAGTAAGCAATACAGGTATTTTGATCATTTACAACACTGTATTATGTTTGAGTAAYTTGATATTTGTCACTCATTTCAGAAGACATCTGATGGTGTGGAAAATATTTTGTCCGAGATTCTTGTTCAGTTGCATGAGTTTGCTGATAATAGATTTGGTTGTGATTTTYATTACCATTGCATTTGGAAGTGGCAGAGTTATTAGACAAGTGGATAATATATTTTGGAATTAATCAAAAAATAAATAAATAAAAACTTGGATTCTTTTATAACATTATATATATCTTCCTCTTTCTCTTAGCTAAATCTAAAAGTAAGCAGGATCTAAATCATCTACGTTGAAATCATCTATGTCACCGTTGTTGTTACCGAGATCGCCAAGGTCGCCGAATTCAAAGTCATCATTGATCAAGAAATCATTTGCTACATTGTTCATCTTGTTTGGGTTAATGTTTGGATCTGCTGTGTAGAARTTTTGATTTGATTCCATGGGTTTGCTGATATTACCAAGAGACAGAGAATCGTTGTTGTTTTTMATGGTGCCTGTATTTGTCATCAAAGGATCCATCAGCATGTTTGGATTGAACATGTTGGGATTGTTGTTCATAAGCATATTGGGATCCGGAATGGTATTGATAGGTTCTGGCTTYAAGTYGAAGTTCAAATCTAAGTCCATGTTGTAAAAGTTATTGAACTGCTTTTGTTGTTCCATTTGACTTTTTTGTTGCTGCTCAAGAAGTTTTCTTTCTAATTCTTCTTGTTGTCTTTTCTTTTCTTGTTCAATTAAGTTTTGTTTTTTCTTTAGAAATTCATCAACGTCTTGYTTGAAATATTGGTCGACATTGTTCACGCTTTTTACATTTTCAAGTGGTTTCAAAGTTATTTTATCAATTGCATTTTGAGTGGGTATAAGTTKCATATCATAATCATTTAGATCAGGCTCGCTATCGTTGTTGTTAGTTAAYTGCTTTCGTAAGTTGATGATGTCACTGTGTATATCATTGGTCAAATCTATGTCTGTTTTCTCAAGTATCTTRAATCTTATATCACAAGCATCATCTTTTATAGAGATGTTGTTATAATTRGACTTYGTATTGAGRAGTAATTTGTTGAGAAGTATTTGATGGTTTTTATAAACATTTAGAAGGATATGGTTATTGATGCTTGTGACGGGGATATCATTGACCAATGATACATCATTGCTTGTCGTTTCTCTTTCTAAATTCATTAAGCTGTTTTAGTTTTCTATCTGAATGGTTGAGTTATGTGGTTGTAAATATAATATAATGTTATTAGTAGTGATTATAGATTCCATACCAAAAGGATTGTTACGTTGTTTTCTGTTTTAAATTATAATGGAGTATGATGAAGTATGCCTTTTTTTTTCGCCGAAGCATGATRATTGAGTGGTGTTAAATCCGACAACAATGTAGCTTATATGKTACAGCACTGAAGTATTCAATTRACCATTGTAACTGATATGTTATTAACCAATGATGCTTYAAATATATTCTGTTAATTTAATCAAACAATTTCTTAAGACCACTTAAACAATAACTTTGTTTTACATTTATCTCTCTAAATGWTSATTGTTCATTTTTACRCAGCGTACATTCCTAGGGTCCGTGAACCYGGTAGCGTATCTAAAAAAGCTGCACACATATATTTTTTTGTGTATCGGGGAGASTTGTTTACATTATTTTCATTGATGAGGGAAAATATATTATAATCTYTGTATCTTGATTCAACAGTTGCTGTTATTATACATCAAAAGCAGTATTAAACCCAAAGTAACTGATAATTAATATACATACGCATTAAATATGTCAGATGATTCTTTGATTTACAGGAAAATCGATGTTACCAATTATTATGAGCCAGACTTGGAACTCATTCATTCAACAAACATAGACTTTAATCACCACAATGATGAGAGGTCTTATTTTACATTCACATACAAGGATATTGTTTTTAATGAAATTGCATCATCAACATCTTTTGTGAAAGACAACCTGACATCTTCCTCTGTGTTTACTTATAATTCCATCTCATCTTCTGGAAAAAMCCAATTATTGGATCAGTACATTTGTAAAAATATTGAAATCGATGAGTTGTTATTAAAATCTGACGATTTTGTTACACATTTGGAAACTCTTTTATYTAAAAATATTAAATACTGCTTAGTTAAAGGAAGTCAACTGACTAAAAACATGTGGATTGATGAAAAATACAATTTAGAATACAACCATCTCAGGACATTCAACAACAATCACTATAATTTAAAACTTTTAGGCTTAAAAGAACATTTGGAATACACTTATTTAGAGGTTTTAAAGCTAATTTGCAACAGTTTACCATCAAAGTATTGTTTTGAGACTATCAAAGTGAAAAGCTTAAGTTATATTCCATTTCTGTATGGATTTAAAAAGGCTGACTATCTCCATCTCATCAAAACTTACGGTATAGACATTGTTCATCCAGATTTGTATTTTTATAAAAGTTGTGATCAATATGAAATGTTATTTATTACCAAAAAKGCAAATTACACAAACCTTCTTATAGCAAAAAGCTTAACAAAGGACTTATTAACCAAAATACAGGCAAAAAAAATATATTTAAAAAACTTCAACAACACATTCAATGATTATGTGTTATCAAACGAAAAAATTCAATTCATGTTATCAAATTTCAATATTCTTCATTATTTGAAATCATTGATGTTTGATCATGCTGTTAGTGTAGACATAACAAAAGGAAAGACTAATGAGCAATATTTCACCATATACAGTACAAATGAACAAACCTTATTGTGCTTTTTGAAATATCTACATTTCAAAATATATGATAAAATTTTGCAATTCAACATTGAGCTGAAAAATAGGGAGAATTTTGAAATATGTTGCAAGGATTTCACAAATGATCCACATCTGACTGTGATATCAAATGAAAGCAAGTTACAAATTAGTTTAATAGGTGATAGATGGGATGATTTGTTTACCTCTTATATGAAATTAAATCAAAAAAATATCAAGTACAATTTCTTTTTAGATTTATCTAATGAGTTCAAGGAGTTCATCATTGGTAAGAAATTTGGGAAGATCAATAAAATAGAAAAGACATTGAATAACAAGTGCTCTCTTTCTTTATTAATACCAAACTACGATGTCAACTCAGAAGTTCAAGACACAGAATTCATAACAATAAAGATTGAAAGTAACAGCTTTGTAGATAGTATTAATTGCTTGAAGTTAGTTCAACAAGAGTTACCTTATGAGAAGCAACTTTACATACCTGAAAGYTTCCACAAATACATTATCGGTATTAATGGAGAGAACATACAATCTATAACGAGAMGATACAATTGCTTTATACAATTTATGAACACTTTTGAAAATAAACAAAATGAATTTGGATTTATAAGATATCCAAATGTTATAATAAGATGCCCTTTGAAAACCGCTGCTAATGTTGAAAAGGTCATACACGAGATTCAATCATTATCAATGGAGATATTTAATTTGAAAAAGATAACATCATTGGACAAWCAAAACGAAATGGAACTACAAGGAATAAAGATTTTGAAGTTGAAAAAACCAGAATTAGATCTAATTCTTAATGGGTTCTCTGTAAGTAAGCAAAAGCTCCATCATAAAATTGGAGAACTTGAGATGAAGTACAATTTGTTTATAAGATATCCTGAATACGATGACGACATGGATGATGACGATGACGGGGTATTGTTAATATTCAAGTCATGTAARCACAACACTGTATTGAAATTGCAAGATACAGACAAGCAGATGAGTATATTGAAGCTGACAGAAAATGATGACAAAAAATCTGAGGAGTTTRTAGAAGATGAAAATCTCCAATTATGCGTAAATGAGATCATCAAGGAGTATGTTCCTAAAAAAGACAAGGGGAACAAGCACAACATGAATAACATCAAGACATTRGATGAAGGTCAAATGAAGAAGCTGCAAAGATTGCTAATATGGAAATACAACAGTGTGATACAAAAGGACAAGGATGGTGGGTACAGTTTATATACAATATGATAATTTATTTAATACTTTTTTGAACTTAATTGCACGTGAATTAGTGATTTTTTAGAATATGATGATTCTCTATTATTTTGTTTTTTCTTTTTTTTTGGTGTTTTCTTTTTTCTCCAATACAGAAACTATGATACTGAAAACATTGATAGATTAGGACATTGGCCCAATTATACGCCATAACCTAACGGAATCAACATCTCAATTATGGAATTATCTTTGGGTGACAACGCTGAAGAACAGAAACTAATCAGAAAGGACATACAGAGGCACAAAGCCGAGTCTGCGGAAAACAGAAGCCTGTCGCTTTACAAGCGCACCCTGAAGCATGGGCAAGTGTATAGAAGCGCCATTGTTGTGGAGGATGCTGATGATGTATATATTGTCTGCATAACCGAGAATGGTGTTTTGAATGTGTATGAGATRATTGATGAAGAAGTTGTGAAACGATTTGAAAAAAAAGTACATATGAGACTRYTGAATTTGATTTCGCTAAAGCATCTAAACGAATTGAARTTTGGGCTTTGCACWGARAGTGATGTTCTTATAGTTTGTGAATTGCAAACAAGACCATTCGATATTGTGTTTGAAGAAAACTTATTTGCAGACTTTGGAATAACCAACAATGGGTTGAATTTCAGTTCTTTTAAAAATTTTGACTTGTGCAACAACGATATCCTCGCATACAGCGATTCCTCACTTGCCGTGTATTACAAGGATGACTATGATCTGGACAATGGCGATGTTATTGTTAGTGAAGACACAGAGAGACAGATAGTACTTTGTGCCAAATTCATACTTTCTGAAAATGGTACCTCAAACTACATTTTAACCATTGAGGATTATAACATCGTCAGGTTATATTACATTGATAGAATTAGTGGCAGAMTCCATAAGAAATCAGAGTTAAAGTTAAGTGAGTATGCCATTTACATGTTTTTACAAGTTTTGGACAGGACCAGTGTGTATGTCAATGAAGTCTCAACAGCAAGATCCAACAAAAGAAGAAGACGAGAAAGTGACTTAGTGCATGCCTTGATAAACGGGGAAGATGGAAGGCTTTTGATACTTGAAATYAATTTGGACATGGAGGATATCAAGATCGTCAGTAATAATAAGCTTCCYATACCAAAAAGTTTGGTKGCTTCAAACAAAAAGTCCAATAAAAATGTTCTTCCCATGGTTGTTTGTATGAAATCTCAAAGTATAGTGGATTCAGAAAAATCCTTCATGTTGATGATGACTCATTTGGGTGACTTGCTTCAAGTGAGTATACAAAAAGATGTTGCTGATGACGAAGTTTCATACWYAGTCACYTTTTCTCAATTCAATAAGTTGGAGCTGTCAAAATGCTTTGACTTTATCACTACAAACAACTGTTTGTTTGTGTTGCCACARTTCGGTATACCAAAGATTTATAGAATTAATAACTTAARCACACATTCAATTTCACAAGTGAAATATGATGATACACAGTTTGAATATGATTCATTGGAAGCTATATGYGAGTTKCCTGAYCACTTTTTGAAGGCACCRCTAYTGCACACYACGGTGATGAAYGACAATGACCTAGAARTCTCGGTTGATGGCAAGGATGTGTTTTGTARAAGCTTYAAGCTTCAAGARAAAATGAGAATCAAYATTGTAKATGATGAACACCAAAAAGCMARTAAAGTCTTTGAAGTTAAATTTGAAAATAAAACCAAGTTGCTATTCTTTGCCTTTAACGATAACAGTAGAATCCTGCATTTCAATGAGGAAGACGAAATTGCTGAGATTGATRGTGATGACGCTRTCAACTCGGGTGTTTTCATCTTAAAGGAAGCAACTGTTAATGTTATCAAGTATGATGAATACTTGTTGCAATTCACCAAAAATAAGTTGAATATTATCAAAATTGTTGAAGCTGATAAGTTTGTTTTACACARAAGAATAAAYTTGAAAAYTTTACTGCCTGATATTTTGGARTACACWAGCTCWATAGAAATYACCWAYTGTGAACTGATWWCTGYTGGAAAGCAAGTMTYGYTRYTAGTGTCATTRAGCAATTATAAATTTTTCTACTTTGACTTTTTGATGTGTATAAACACAGAGGAAGTTTTATCACACATGGTGTTATCAGAAATAGATGCATTCATGAGTGATTGGAAAGTTTATGTTAACAGTAAAAAAATGATCCTGTTGTTCACCTTGACGAATGACAATATTTTAAACATTTACGAAATTTCATCAACACTACTCGAAAGTGATAAGGAAGGATCTGATGAGCCATTGGTATCAAAATTCTTTAACRTCGGTGTGAATTCATTTGCTGTCACTGCTGTTGATGAAGAGAGCACAACAAGTGTTTCATGTCACATTGGATTCAATGATGGGTTGTATGAAGTTTACAAATTTGATCTACAAGATAATCATCTCGAGTCTTTATACCAAACATATTTAAATGTTCATCCATTAAAGCTACACTATCTAAATGACATAGGAAGCAGTGATAACTACGGAACGGTTATTATTTCATCWMTAGGTTCCTAYTGGGTATGTGAGCTTAAAAARTTRGCCAATCATGTTGGCATCAATGTTAGACATTTATATTTGAAAGGATTGGAAAAGGAAATTCAAGGAGACATTTCMATCTGTGATTTTTCCAACGACTTGGTGCTTGAAAGTGATGGTGCTACTAAGAAAAACGGTGCCATCATAGTCGATAGCGAAGGAGAACTGATCTTTTTRCTTCATGAYAAGTCTACARTTAATCATACTTACTCCAMTGAAGATGAMAGTATTCYTGTGTTRGSAGCAGATGAATACATTGATAGAARTATTTCATTAAYTGATTCCAAAAAACTTAARTACAGTATCATYCCCAATGGCTCTRGCTTTCACATTRAGTACGATGTTCCTCAGCACCTAAAAAATAAAATCTTTAAAGGTAAGACAGTTTCGGAAACAAAGGTCTTTAATTATGAGGTTTCATCTGCCTTGATTGTAGAATACTCCGACAGAAGTTTRTTCCAAGCRAATCAGTTGGGTAAGTACATAATTGTTGGAACMAWGGATGGWAAACTGYTGACATTCAAGGTCAACAACAATCCTAAGGCAGTTCCTGAAAACGATGCGAACACTACTGTAGAAAAAGCGGAAGAGGTTAAAGTTGATACTTCAACRTTATCAAAGTCKCAAAAGAAAAGATTGAAGAAAAAGCAACAAGGAAAGGAAAATACACAAGATAAAGTCGCTGTTCCAAAGGTTGATTTGGACAGCTATGAGTACAATTATCTGACATTGGTAAAAGAGCAAGTATTTTTAAGTAATACAAACAATGTAAGGATCCTGAAAACCTTGGGAAGGGAAAAGTACATTATGACTATTCTGAAGGGGTCGATTTTGACAGTTTTCAAATTGAGTAATAACACATTGGAGATTGTTAAGGAAAGTAAAACTGTTCCATCTTTGTCAGAGATAGTACAAGTCGACTTTACTGATAATGGCTTATTGATGGTTGCTGCTGATGTTGTTGGTAACATCGTTTATCACAGATACTTGCCTGAGAGTAAAATCTTTATCCCATTTGCAGATTATAAAGTCTCCAATAATTACTGTCAAGTTATAAAGTTCTTAGATGCMAAGACTGTCTTAAAAACTGACAGGTTTGGTAACTTAAGTGTACTGGGTTTAAACATTCCTTTCAGTGTTGAGGACTTATTGAACATGGAATACAATGGTATTTTACCAAGAATGTACCCTGGGTACGAAACCATAGACTTCAGCAAGAATAGAGATGATAATGTGTGGGATTTGCCATTCAAGTTTGATAAAGTAGCCAGTATTTACATGGGGGACATCATCAAAAATGTAGAAATRATCAARGAAAATTCCATCATCAGAAACTCGAGACCCTTRATGYTATGTTTYGGATTGCAAKGTTCAGTGACTTTATTGATGCCGCTGATAAATCAACGTGAAATTGACACTTTGAAACATATCCAAGAGACAATTGGTAATCAAGAAAATAAAGACTACGGAGTTTCACAACTAAGRTATGAGAGTACYTTTGAGTTGTCAAAGAACATTTACGATGCRGAYTATTRYCCAACTTTGATAGAMATAGATTCAAAGAGTTTTGAAGTTTTACAAAATCTACAAAATGCAAATCATTTAGAATGAACTTATATATACTTACTTCTTYAATATAGTAATRACATCTTCATCTTCTAGAACATGTGTTAAACCAACATACTGAGGCTGATGCTTAACACTAGATCCAAATACAACCGCTTGCTTGAAGTCGTCAACCAAGGACTTGTGGATGTTCATACAGAAGTCTTTGACTGTTCTTCTATCATTTCTTAAAACAACTGGGTCTTCAAAGTCTGGCATTCTACCTTTAGGCTTGGTGAAGACTCTGACAAGATTCAATCTTTCCCAAGTATATTCTAGAAGAGAGTCCAAGTTCCATTTACTATTTGAGGAGATTGGGATGGAGTCTGGGATTCTGTATAGTAACTCCAACTCTTCAGCGGATAGCAAGTCAGCCTTGTTTAAAACGTAGATGGCAGGAATGTATCTTCTTTGGTCTTCTTCCAAAGCATCGATCAARTCATCRGCAGTGGCATCACATCTGAATGCAACTTCCGCAGAGTTAATTCTATATTCGTGCATGATTGTTCTTACTAGATCAAAGTCTAAATGAGTCAATTGAACAGTGTTTGTAATGGATAACCCACCCTTTTCCTTCTTTTTAATTAAAATATCAGGTTTCTGCTTGTTTATTCTTATACCAACAGCCTTCAATTCTCTTTCCAGAATTTCCTTATGCTTCAAAGGCTTTGAAATATCCAAGACAATGTATAAAAGATCACAGTTTCTGTAGGAAGCAATAACTTGTCTACCTCTACCRTAACCTTGGTTGGCATTTTCCAAAATACCAGGGAAATCCAAGAAYTGGACCTTGGAACCGTTGATTTTGATWATACTGGATTGGGCAGTTAAGGTTGTGAATTCATATGCAGCAGCCTCGGAGATTTCCCTACCAGTAAGAGCATTCAACAAGGAGGACTTACCAACGGAAGGGAAACCGACAAACCCAACAGTGGCGTTACCACCCTTCTTGACATCAAAACCCTCACCACCACCAGAGGACTTGGTGGTGTTGGCAATCAGCTCTCTGGAAAGCTTGGCGTGCTGGGCTCTCAATCTACAAAGATGCCCCTCAGTGGCCTTGTTTCTTTGGGTCTTGGCCATTTCCTCCTCAATGTCTTTCAATCTTTCTAAAATACCTGCCATTTTCTGTGATCGTCTAAAGTTTTAKTGTAGTTACTTTCTCTGTTTMTGTTGGTTGTGTGTAATTGCTATGCTGTTCTATGATTATTGTTAAACTTTTCAATCATATTGACAWTTGTCTGTAGAAAATGAAGAAGWRCAATTTTCGAGAAAAAAAGDGAAAAAAAAAAAAAAAAGAAAAGAAAGSGTGCACGTGATGTAAAAATTATGTCATCAAAAAAAACGACAACACAGCTAACTGAGATGCTTAGTTTATAGRGRATAWCRCTGTTTRKAYTARTGAATRSTGATCARRYTMTATAATRACAGWWARCCAATRTTAWYTWATAAYTAAAWATARAACTTRWMCTTTATTATTAACTYATCCCACTTGGWAKARTYGTGWTTCCTTGTGAAAAMATGGRWCGGATTTAAAGAAATACARAAYYTGACTTTTTAGAAAAAATGGTGCAAGWACTYGTTTTTCCCCCTGAACGCTCAGCAAGATTTTAAATTTATATAATGAAATTGATTCTTTCTARCAACCTTATAAGATCATCACATTGATTAGAGATATTTAAACAACACAACAGAACAGTCAACTATCTTTTGAAAAGTGAAAACACAACTTTACAAGAAAAACTASATATAATAGTGCACATTGCCTTTTTTGTTGATGAGACAGTCACGTGTTGTAACATAAGCACAGGATGGATATATTCAARAACAAGGAGTTCCACATCAATGGATACACTAAWATAGACAGAGTGGCTCTTATCAAGCTCATAGGTGCCAGTGGAGGAAGTGTGTGCAGGATACCTAGAAAGAAGTCTACATCGTATGTGATATCTGATCAGGCCAATGTRACATCTAAGTTGAACATTCCAATTGTGTCCTCTGAATGGGTAACACAGTGTATCGAGAGCAACACCTTGTTGGATATCAAGAAAAACGATGTGGACTGCAATGATCCCAATTTTATTACAAGTTTCTACAGCAAGTCTCGATTACACTTCATATCGATGGAAAAGTTACAGCTACGGTCAAGATACTTRAAAATAAGTCAATCTTTGCACAACAGAATCATTTACTACATAGACTTTGACTCGTTTTTTGTATWTGGTTCACTGTTGAAGTTTAACAGAGTGACCAAGCAGCAAATTGRTATTAATGACCACTGTATAATAGTGTCAAATGGTAATATGAACTCGGAGATCATCAGTTTGAACTATGTAGCCAAAAACGTTATTAAAATTAGTAGAAACGATACATTCCAGGTAGGTAGGCAGAAATATGATGATTATATCAAGAAGAACCCATGTAATATTAAGTTTCACTGTTTAGATCTWCAAATAGAGGAGTATAAGTCTATCCTGACCAAGTTCTATGATTATGTTCAAACTCAGTTTGACACTGTTATCCCAATCTCTGTTGATGAGGGTATGTTTTTTGATTATGTGGACGAAATCAACAAGCAAGCCATAGAACGGAAGGCCACTTTGTTGAAACTGAAAATAAAGCAGCTAACAAATTGCGATGTTAGCATAAGCGTTACAGATGATTTCTTATATTTGAACAAGATTGTGTTGAATGCAATAAAGCCAGATGGGCTGAAGGTTGTTTTAACAAAGACACAGTATGAACATGAACTTGCAAACATTCCAATTCATAAGTTACCTGTRTTTGGATCATCCATKRTGGAYATTTTGAGTAARATWAACCAYCCAATATTYAAGGACAAGTYARTRYTGAACACTGATGCGTATACAATCAAGAAAATGAAGGATGACATAGTGAGCTATTTTAAGCATGAACCSCACGTTTCWTACACGGAGTTTTATCAACTGCTGTTAAACTTCAGTATCATCAGAAAGAACCACGTCAGCAGTGTTCCCCAGCGGTTCTATGACAACATATTTGACCTCAAGGATGATGATGTTTACACCAAGAACAAAACTGCAGACAGGGACCATTACATACCAAAGACMATATCATGCAGTATCAACTATCACATAAAGTTTGTCACCTTATGGGAACTCTCTGTGTTCATCAAGCGATTTGCCAAGTATCTTTATGATAGACTGGACAACATGCGACACCTCTATAAGAGAATACGGAAAATAGGAGTTATTGTTGTTGTTCAGATGGAGGGGAATGTTGTTTCAAAGTATGGAGGAATGGGGAATAGAGTGAAAAGACTGAGCAAAACGYTGAACTATGACAACTGGATGGAWATAGACGAAAGATTGCTTTTAAGAATGGGGAATGACTATTTTACGTTAATTAGACTCATGGTTAATAAGGACAAATTGGAGGACATTAAGGGGATTTCTCTGCAAGTTTTRCAAATGGAAAACTATACAGAAGAAAGGGTCACATTGAACAATCCTAGACTCAAGCAAAGTTCACTGAACTTTGAAAGGCTGTTCAAGACACCCGAGGGCAAATCCAATGATCATTCACCAGTCAAGAAAAGCTTCAGTTCACATAGCAAGGATACCTTAGTTRAGTTGATCGACAATGAAGATAAGGAGATGCTTAGTGAGTTACCGATAGAGATACTGAATGAACTGTATTTTGAACAGAAACTTAAATTCCAATCAAAATCTAATAGTATTGCGAGCAAAGACGGAAACACATATGAATATAGCATAAAAAGCAACTACTCGCCCATGGACTCKGTAAAGAAATTAAGRGTCAGCAATAAAAAGGAGCAAGAGTTGGGATCAGGMATAAAGGAAAACAACATACTGCAAACAAGAGACTTTTTCATTRTACATGAKGATATCAGGCTTTCTCCAAATAAAAACAACYTGGAYGTKTTAGAACCTGTAAGYTTYCAATCAAAGACAAARYTAAGTGAAATCAAGAACGTRCTAAAAAACTGGATYGARACAACTATACAGTACARCATACAACCTTCCAGRGACGATGTTGAGTACTTTGTCACATTTCTGAATAAACTAAAGATGAATGAACAGCAGTCAAGAATYGATAATCTGGTATCCTACATGGACTTGCTGATCAAAGGATACCAATATGAGGATGACACCAAGGGGATCATAGGTGAGTGGGAGAGATACATGGTGTTGAAGTTCTATCCATTTTTATCATAAACGCCAAAAAAAAAAAATATAAAAAATACCAATCTACTACTCGAATTCATGAAAAAATCWTTTCTTTTTATTTCTATTTCCTTTTTATTTTAATCTATATTCATATATACTAAAAGCAGAAGGGTAAMATTGACATTAATAAACTAAGGTAAAGCRCATAATTTCTTTAAGCCTTAACAATTCTTAAGGTGTTGGATTGACCGGCACCAGCAGTGGAACCTTGGACCAAGACAACAGCATCACCTTGAGAAACGAAACCGAACTTCTTGGCTTCTTCAATACCGTAGGAGAATCTTTCTTCRACATCAGCGGACCAGTCCTTGTTTTCGGCCTTGTTGTAGACGAATGGGTAGACACCTCTGTTTAAGTGGGCCATCTTGGCAGCTCTGTCGTTTCTGGARACTAAGATGACTGGRACTTGKGGTCTGTACTTGGAAACTAATCTGGAGGTGGCACCGGTGGTGGATAGAACAACRATGGCCTTGGCACCTTGTTCGTAGGAGGCAGCAACGGCGGCAGCAGCAATGGTTTCGGTGGTGGAAACAGGCTTTGGAGTCAAGTTTCTGATTTCATCGTATTTTTGTTGGTAGGCAACGGCTTGTTCAGCAATCAAAGCGGTTTCAGCCATCATCTTGACAGCGTTGTGTGGGTAGAYACCCTTGGCGGTTTCACCGGACAACATAACACAATCGGCACCGTCCAAGATGGCGTTACCAACATCGGAAACTTCAGCTCTGGTTGGTCTTGGGTTGAAGGTCATGGATTCCAACATTTGGGTGGCACAGATGACTGGCTTACCGGCTAAGTTACACTTGGCAATCAATTGCTTTTGGACAGCAAAGACGTGAGGAGCTGGGATTTCAATACCCAAGTCACCTCTGGCAACCATGACACCGTCAGTGACAGCTAAGATTTCGTCGAAGTTGTTGACACCTTGTTGGTTTTCAATCTTGACAATGATCTTGATGTCCTTACCGTCTTCACCTAGAACTTCTCTGATGGTTAAGACATCTTGGGCAGTTCTGATGAAGGAGGCRAAGATCATGTGGACACCGTTCTTGACACCGAATCTCAAGTCAGCCTTGTCCTTTTCAGATAAGGCTGGCAAGTCRACATCGGTACCTGGTAAGTTRACACCCTTGTGGGAGCAGATCTTACCGGCGTTCAAGGACTTRACCTTCAAGGTCTTTTCGTCAACAACTTCCAAGACTTCRAAGGACAAAACACCGTCATCAACGTAGATGACCTTACCCTTGGAGATGACGTTGGTGATGTTCTTGTAGTCTAAGTACATGACCTTGTCGTCACAGGCCTTGGCGTACTTGTCATCAACGGAGAAGATCATTTCGTGGTTTGGWGGAATTGGGTAGTCAACTTCGTTGGTGGTGGTACCGGTTCTGATTTCAGGACCCTTGGTGTCCAAGGCAATGGCCAATGGTCTACCTGGGAAGATTTCTTCAGACTTTCTGGCGTTGTCAATGACGGATTGGTGGTAGTCGTAGGAACCGTGGGAGAAGTTCATTCTGACGATGTTYAAACCGTTTCTTCTTAATTCAGCTAAAACTTCTGGGTCGTTGGTCTTTGGACCAATGGTACCGATGATAGAAGACTTTCTGTATTGAGGAGCGGTGATGGCGGTTTGTGGGTTTAACTTGACAGTCCAGGCTAAGGCAGATTCCATTTTTATGATGTTATTAGATGTATAATCTTTTCTTGGTGATTGCTTMCYMTTAGTAAATGATTAAMCYAWCAACARATGTTAAAGTGTTAGATCTACGAATGGAAAACCATGCACACAAATTATATATATTRKGAGATTTTTTTGAAAAAAAGAAAGAAAGAAAAATTTTTYTGTAYWRYGAATRTWGGAAGATATTTWTTCCTGTAATGGWATTTCTGAAGAGCTGAGGGAAAAAAGTGCTATTAAAGCGAAATCATATACATTTATTTGTGCGTGTGATGGCAGTGTTTCCCATGCAAAATGTGYCTGGGTTCCACTAKTGCGACAGCCTGATCTTAWAAAAAAAAAGAGGTGATCCTGTCGAAACACTGTTTTTCCTTATTCAGTTTAAAAAAATATATATGGACACGCGTGGAAAGAAGCTAAACCAGACGGGTTAAGGCTGTTTATTCACTTTCCCCAGTGCTAGTGGAATCCTTGCCTCTGTTTTTTTTCTCACACGTATGGCTACGAAATCATGTGATTTGTTGGTCTTATGGAAAAAAACACACACACAACTTGGTAGCACAACCACAGATTTATTGGCTGTTAGATTGGTGCTACACAGATAAGCAAATGATAAGATTTATCTGRTATATAACAAGYAAAGTATCCTTTTTTTTTKMTGATAGTTACCTTTTAAGGCTTGTATTGTTTACAGTAACAATTAAGCATCMTGTGACAAGTTATTTCTCTTTTCTTGTGTAATRCAGTCAAAGACAGTGRTTCAGATACAYTTGTTGCTMCACRCTTGAGCACACGTGATCTGCGCTGTTTCCCATCACAAACAGTGGTGGGGGGAAATCAAACGATCCAGATAACAAAAATCTCTCATCGGAATAAATTGCTAAAAAAACGAGTRTACCGTGAACATTTTCAAATTTATTTACTTTTCCAATTTTCAAATGTGTAACAAATAAGTTGTATTAGTCATTATATGAATTGATGCGTTATCAGCGAGGTTTTCTTTCCTCTATTTAAGCAAGAAAWCAATAAMTCTYTATWACAAAATATAAAAAWAAAAAAGATAACTATCATTAACCAAWTACTCACACATTACCAAAATGACTCAATTCGGTGCTGATTTCAAAAAAAAATACTACACGTACCTTGACCCAGCTGTGAATGTTGTCAACCATGGTTCCTATGGTACCACTCCAAGCATGGTTATTGATGCCCAGATTGCATCCGTGAAAAAACACGAAAGCTATCCTGATGAATACGAATACATYGAGGGTCCTCGTGAATACAAAAGACAGGCTAAGTTGATTKCACAATACCTGGGYCTAAACTGGGAAAACCTTGCATTGGTCCAGAACGCCACCACTGGTATWAATGTTTTCTTCAGATCCATYCCATTTGACTTTGAAAACGACATTGTTGTTYTTCCTAGCACCACCTATGGTGCCTGTTCCAACACTGTCAAGTTCATGAACGTYACCTATGGGTTGAAATACAAAACCATTGATCTWACYTTCCCSCTAACCACAAAGGAAATTGTTGCCAAGTTYGAACATTACTTCAAGAACTTGTCCTGTAAAGGTAARGTCTATTGCTTGTTTGATTGTATCTCCTCCATGCCAGGTGTTGTCATGCCATACATTGAACTAATCAAGTTGTGTAAAAAATACAATGTTGTTCAAGTTATTGATGGTGCCCATGCACCAGGTCAGGTTGACTTGAAGTTCTTGGACAAGTTAAAGCCTGATTTCTTCACTGGTAATCTTCACAAGTGGGTTTCYGTKCCAAARKCMTGTGCCATCATCTATGCSCAGAAAAAGTGGCACCATTTGCTWCAAACCCAGCCTGTTTCCTGGACATACAATGTCAACTATRACAACATCMAAAGCGATGAATCCCTGTTGGTTGAAAGATTCAGCAAGGTTGGTACAATCAACTACTCAGTCTATGAAAGTATCGAGGCCGCCATCAAGTTCAGATCCGAAGTATGTGGCGGAGAAACCAACATCAGAAACTATCAGAAGRCTYTGTCCAAACAGGCTGTTGARGCYTGTTCAAAGGTCCTTGCTGTCAACAGAAACRCMACAWCAGACACGTATGACCACTACGARCCTGTGTTGCTGGACAACAAGCAGGGCACACTGACCCCCGTGGGCATGTTTTGTCTGTCCATTCCCATCAACACGTCCAAGTACTCAAAGGTCTACAACATGCTGAAGAAGTCTCCCTTTGACTACCTGGCCAGAATCAGATCTCTGTTGGAGGAAAAAAGCATTGCTGTGTATAAAAACTATGCTCCACTGGTCTTCCAYGGTGATGTCCTATACGTCAGATTCTCTGTCCARATCTTCAATGAAGTCAGCGACTTTGTCAAGGCCACTACCATCAACAAAACCTTGTTGGAGGATGTGTTCACCAGAGAAGAGGARAGACTTTCATTTATCAGTAACAAAAGTAAGTTGTAAGAATATTATATATATTTTTCTTCTAATGAAAAAAAACAGTATTAGAATATTGGCAATTTCACAGCCTTGTTTTCATAATGCCCGAATGATATCTCAATAACATTCTCTCTATCAAACTCCAAAGTTGGAATGTCCTTGGCTGACTTTGCCATCAAGTACCCGTAGATGATTCTCAATGCTGACTCGTGCGCTATTATGATGACATCTCCATTCATTCTCTCAACCTCRAATATCAATGACCCCATTCTTAGGGCCAAGTCATGGTATGAYTCMCCCTTGGTGAAYCTGTAGAAATAKGGACTYTCCAAAAACTCCACRAACTCATCAGGATACTGTTCCTTCACTTCATCCAAGGACAAGTCAGCAATCACTCCAGGATTCAATTGCTTCAATTCCAGTTTCTTTCTCACAGCCACCCCTTTCTTTAAGAAGAAYTGAGCTGTGTCATACGTTCTCTTTCTTGGAGCGGAAAACACAACAACTGAATCTTCATCYGACCCATCGTGTCTTGATATYTGTCTCTTGTTGACCTTCCCCAAGTTCATGTTTCTGTCAACAGACACCTGTGTTCTTARGTCATCAATGCTGAACTCATTTGATGACACTGGTGATGCGGGACTTATGGCATTGAGCTCCGAGTTCTTTCTCAGGGTGTTGATTCTGTTGATCACKACATCAGTCATCCTCTTGGCAAACGCAATTCCCGCTTCATTCAAAATCTCATCGTCATTGTACTTGTCGTAATCACTGTTCCCGCATCTTGACAAGTACACTCTGCCCTTCTTTTCCTTCAAGTTCATCAAGAAGGATATGATCTTGTTGATCAAGTAAGAGTGGTTGCTGTTGTTCACATATAAAGTTTCTCCGTAATCAATGTATTTGACAAAGCTTAAGTGGTTTTCGTTTTCTCCTCCCATCTCTACATAAACCTTGTTGTTTCTTTCTATTCTCTGCATGAAATGGTCAAGCGCCCTTTCATGGCTCCATCCATCATAGTCCTTGGAGTTCACAGCTATTTCAATGTTTCTCGTTAGCAACTCAGGATCATTCACAATACTCTCAATGAACAACACACTGCAGCCCTTGGTGTGGCCCTTTTCTCCTTGTGARTATCTCTGATTCAACATGCCTCTCTCCTCAACAGTTATATTCAAGGCGTCATATATGGCTATTTGGGAGTTGTTTTGGTTRTCAAAGAAGAAGTCGTCAATGTCCTTGAGGCATTTGTYAATGAAGTGTCTTCTCTTTGCTATTCCAGCTTTCTTCACCTCATTGGTATCCTTGTCGGTGTCATAYTYRTCATCAACACAGAGAGAGTCCAAGTTGAATTTGCCCGTAACATCCTGACTACCTAACATATACTCATCCTCATCAACTATACACCCCTCATTTCTTCTGTAGTCCGATGCATGRAAGATTTGTGTCTTGACTCCCAACCATCTTAGGTATCTGGTCAATGCCACACCCAACTTTGTCTTTGATCTTGCAGGCAACCCGACCAACACTATGAGGATCTTCCCAGCATGGAACAATCTTCCCGATTCAGTGGCGTATAGCTGACCAGGAGATATTGAGTGGTTGCTTAGCTTAACATGGACTTGATCTTGTAGGATTTTTTTCTTCTTGTTCATTTTGGTCTTTTCAGATTCGATCTTGTCCAACTCACTGGATATGTTCAGACTGGAATGTTCCTCGTAGTCTTTATTTCCAAATTTCTTCTTGAACATGCTGGCCGATAAATCCAAATTAGTGGCCTTTTTCTTATTGGCCCTTTCCTTTGGTTGACTGAGAATGGTTGCTGCGGTACTTGGGGTTATCTCCTTGTCTCCAGACGATATAGAGGCATTTGAAGTAGAAAACTCGCTGTGTTCATAGATATTGAATCTACTCGATCGTTTTGTTCTTGGCTGATGGTTATCAGCAGCTGTTTTTGTTACAGATGAACCAATGTGATTCTTATTGTTCATATCCTATATAGTAATGCTTATTGTTTGGTTGTTAAATTAGTATATGGCTCACTCCAGTTAGTCTATATTCTTAAAATGTTATCAGTATCACAACTTCTTTGGAAACAACCACAATGAGTTTGAGGCAGATTACCCATATATCCACAATCTACTTTTCCCCCTTTGGATTTTCATATTTTTTTTAGGAGATAATCCATTTTTTCGTGTGTCGCCTATTTCGGTACACTGACAGGGTTAATAATGCGGCAGTTCACACTTTCAAAGGTTCTAAACAAAGGTGATACTCCGAAAACTGCACTACTCAAGATTATCACACTCAAAGACTCATATCAATGAGTTTAATCAAAAGGATTTATACATAAAAAGTGTTACTAAATACAGCAATGACATTATCAAATTACCTCTGTAACTACACAGCTCAATAACATGATTAAAGCAAAAATTAAATAGTTTTTTATTTTTTTTTTTTTATTACTCTTAAGCTCGAAAATATATATAATAGTTGATATAATTTAAGATCTAATTTAGATGTTACCACCCTTTCTGGCAATTAAGGCCTTTCTGTCCTTGTCTAAGTGTAACTTGGTGATGACAACCTTGGAGGAGTGAACGTTGACTGGAATGGTGGCAGCGTTGGACTTTTCCTTGGTAACACCTTCAACTTGGATGGCGTACTTCAATCTGTAAACAGAAGAAATCTTACCTTCGGAACCCTTCTTGGAACCTCTGACAATCTTGACAACATCATCCTTTCTGACTGGAATAGACTTGATACCGTATTCGGCTTGTAATTCCTTAGATAATGGGGCAGACATCATTTTTCTCTTTTCAGAAGAGGCGGCGGTGAAGTAAGCCTTTCTGGATTTTCTTCTATCACTGGAAACGTCTGTTTGAAAATGCTAGTTTTATAATAGGATTTAAGTTGTTAGTAAATTCGGTTTAGTTTATGATTTTGATTAAATTTTTTTCCTTTGAAGTCAGGAGCAAAGCTCGACAATTTGATATGAAAGTTACCTTTTTGTACTGTTATCAATATGTGGCGCATAATAGGTGATGGGTGTGAAATATTATATGTCGTAGGTAATTTTAGTCACCATGCAATTGTTTTCTTAATTCATTTCTAAAGAACATAAAATTTCATTTGAATCCTGTTGTGATTGCATGCTTAATTAATAATTCCACCTATTTCTGATAAAGCTTGTCAATGCGATATGTTCTATTACTGATTATATTCTTTTGTCATTTGGCTGTTAAGAACATATATTTTCCATCTCTTCATACCACTCTGTGTCCTAAATTTACAAGATAATACACAATGCTTTATTCAACATCAAAATCTTACATCTGTAAGCCTAACAGTCTAATTGATGTAATATTAAAGTCTTTGACATTTTTTAACATTGTTCATACTTCTGTTGAATTTATATTTCGCTTTTAACCACTCAATATTGAGATCTTTACTTTTCAAAATTACAAATTTTCTACTTCTGGTTGTTCAAAATGAAAACCCACTTCTTTGTTAAAAACATTAATGTCGTCAGGTGACTATTGCTTATCTCTACTTCTATTTCATAATTCCAGCATTTGTACACATCTATTTAATTACAACTCAGGCTGGTTCCCTCTTAGTTCTCTTTTCCACTGTTTCTGCCTTAAACATGTCAGTGTGTTTCTCACAATGGTCTATTAATCACATTTGTTTGCCTTATTATTGAAAACATATACACTATTAACTTTCAAAAAATTGTTCTGTACTTCTTATGGGTCGTACTGTGTCCTTTGAGAACACTGGTGGCTTTACATACCTAAAGATTGTTTGGCCATTTTTAATATATCTATTGCGTGGTGTTTTACTCACCTTCTTTTAAAAAGTTCAACATTTACACTTTAATTGAAAATCTAATAGGTGAAAAAAAAAGTACTATATTTTTTCTTTTCCAACTTTTCCCACAAAGAGCTTTTTTTTTTAGAACGACAAGAAAAAAACACCTTTACTCACAAGACGAAATCTTAAATCACTAACAAATATTTCCTAAAAGAGTAATCAACATAATTGAAAAAATTAATAAATATAACGATACACAAACGTATAAGAAATCATTAACCTTTGAGGCATTATGCTTTTCACTAAGAAGATATTTGTGAGTACTTCAGTAATGATAATTTCTTTTTTTCTCTCTTGTCAAGTTTGTAATTTTCCTTTTTCATCAATTCTCCCATATAAAAACTATAGCCAAATTAATTCAAGAATATTTTTTTCAAAAAAAAAAAAACAACAAATTACTCTTTTAGGAAAATATGAGCATTTTTTTTGATTGAATTCTTTGTCGAAATAAGAAAATATATTAAAAATATAAAAAATATTTCCCTTTTGGGAAATTGTTATATACAAATTTTGTAATATTAATATATACAAGTCAGTCTTGATGAAGATGTGGAATGCTAGCATCATCTTCAATGCCTTTGTTAAGCACTTACTACAATTGACTCTTTTCTTTGTTTCTTTAAGAATTTAAATGCTTAAACGATGCTATACAGGGAGTCCTAAAAAGTTATGAATATCCATGTGTACGTTGCGGATTTTTGCCAAGTATCCAAATGATTAAACTATCGTGAATTTAGTGATCAAAAAATAATGTAAAAAAAAAAATGTAGCAAAAAAATATAGATATTTATTGTTGTATGATCACGTGACGCTTTGTCGGCTTTACGTGGTTCATCAATATATTTTTTTCCAAAAAAGAAAAAAATTCATGAAATTGTTGATAACCGTTCTGATTTTTGTTTATTTATATTTATTTGGTTTAAATTCACTATATCAAAGCATTTAGTCAATCCCCATACATCTACTACTCAACTCTACAGCCGATTAAACTTGCAATTACAATGAGATACTACAAAATGTCTGGTTTCGACTACTCCGTAGTCATTTTAGCCGTTGGACTGTCTATATACAACAGTATGGAATTCTTTGGACCAATGATCAAGGAAGAGATACAAGCACAAACTGACATCAATGCAGGTAAAATAACACATGCTGAACAGTTAGAACTTACAAAAAAGGCCAGAAATGCCCAAGTCGCTGAACAAGTGAAGAAAATCAAAGAAAGTATACAAGATCAAAGCAATGAATAGACACTTATCAAAAATACAAATACCTGTAGATAAAAGCTTACGGAAAGTAAATATATAAATAAAATATAAATGCCTATTGATTAGGTATTAATTTGAATATTTGAAATAAAAAAAATACAACATAACAATTAGTATTCAAGTTCTTAAACTATTAAAGTTTTTAATGAAATATACGTTAATTACTCTTTGGTATGATGGTTTTTGCTTATGTCCTAAACCATAATATCCCGTATCACATATCAGATGATGTTTTCATTAACCGTAGGCATGAAATTCATGAGCGTAGCCCTAGCGGGGGTTCGAACCCCGATCGTGATCGCCGGAAGACCACATACTGCCGATTATACTACAAGGGCAATCACGTGCCTAAGGTTAAAAACATTGAATATATTTTCGGAGATAGCGGCTGTGTTTGACCACAGCCAACAAATGATATTACTACACAAGCCGTACCATCGTAACCAAAAGTTTACTAGTATATTTGTACTATAAGCTTAGAATTGTAAAAAGAACTAACAAATCTTTGAGACTTTCAGCCACAAACACGTTCACTGCCTGTTATGAGGTAAAAAATTTCAACCCGTGAAGCTAAGAGTCTTAGCAGAATCAAAATTTTTGAAATTTTTTTTCGCGTTTGCTATATGGAGTTAAATTTTCATCGGATATAACGTTTTACTAGTATTTTTAAATTTCAAAAAAAATTTTTTTTTTTTCAAATTTTTAGTATCAATCTTAATTATAAGAGTCTCTAAAGAAACAGATAAGTGATCCATAATAATACTGCAAATTTATTGATTTGCCTTCTAAGTTGATATATCCAAAGATCTAGCTATCATAAGTTTATACGCTAATATTGAAACTTTATATCAAACATTATAAACATGAACAGACTTATACTGAATTCTGGCTTAAGCTATAGACTTACTTCACAAAAAAGACAATTATTCAACACACATCACCTTCTAAAGTTAAACAACAAAAGATGTTTTTCCATTAGTAGAAGAAACTTTAACAGTCAACATGAATCCATATGGACAAAGCTTGGAAGAGCCACTTCCTTCACATTCAATGGTGTTGTGGTCACTGTTTCTGTTGGGCTGTTTGGTGTCGTTGCCTACTTGTTGGGGAAAGAACTGTTTTCCCCTAATGGAGACACCATGATATTCAACAGAGTGGTGAACCTTATAGAAGCTGATGAAACTTGCAGAAAGATGTTGGAGTGTAATGACTATGTTGATCCAGAAACAGGCAAGAAACATACAGAAAGATTGAAGGCCCTGTCAGCTGGGGGAATGGATGACACCTGGACAAGAAACAGACAAATCAGCTCCATGAGACAGCAAGGTCCAGACGGAAAGGAAAGATACTTTTTGAGAATACAAGTTGAATCAGCAAAGAAAGTTGGTATTGTCTTTGTGGAAGCCATAGAGTCTGAAAAAAGATTCAAGCCAGATTTTGTGCTGATGTACCTGGATGTTAACGGCAAGAGAAGACATTACTTGGCCAAACCTGTAAATAAGAACATTGCTGAGCAAACTGCTGATGGGGTTTCAAAGATGGGTTCATTGTTTGGTATAAACTGGGGTCCAAAGAAATAGCTACATTATTTCGATTTAGAGAAACACATATTCATGTCTGATTTTTTTTTTTTTTTGTTCTTTATTTTGAACAGAGTTGATGTTTTATGGCTTAATTTTGTTATATATATTTAATTTATTTTTTAAAAGAAAAGATGTTATCTATTAATTTCGTTATACTTTTGTTTACTTCATGTTGAATGAGACACTATTGAATACCACTAGTAGCTATTGTAAAACATCAAAGAAAGCATCAAAAGACCGATGTTTAAAGTAAATCTTGAAGATCCATTTCTTTGTACAGCAGGTTTTTTATTCTTCATCACATTTTGAGAATCCTTTATCAGTTCAATGGAATCATCATTAACACCATTGCTTTGACTGTTAGGACTGCTCAATGGTCTGTCCTGATTTGTATCTAAGAGCTTTTGCGACTTTCTGAATACAGAAGGTATGCCACTTAGATCCGAACCTTTCTTTAAAGAGCGTTTACTAGCTTCAAGGGCTACAATAGAGCACATGTCTTTATTATTGGCTTCCGTTATTGTTGCATACTTCTCTTTAAATGTAACATATTGAGGCAATAAATCTTGCAATGGACAGCCTTGTTGACCCTTTTGTAAATAGTATACTTTGCTCATGATATAGGAAAGCTGCTCTTGCTTGGAACAATCTGAATTGTCTCCGTACATTCCCTTAACATACCCAATATCACTGCAATCAACGATATCACACAAAATATCAAAAGGCTGCTTGTACATTTCCTTGGTTTGCAATGGCTTTGATAATCCACATGGTAATGCTTCTAAGCATTGGCACTTTTCAAAATCAGGAGTTGGAGGTAATTCATCACCTCTCGCCTGCCATGAAGGTGAAAGTGCAGGACATGTGTACTCATTTTTGACTTTGCTTTGTAATTTCTTCATGTATTCGGCCTTGGTAGTTTTCTTAGGATTAGCCTTATTGTATTGTTTGGCTAAAAAGTCAAACTCAGGTAAAATCTCAACTTGTGTTGGAGACATTCTCTTCACAATACCGTATTGATTTTCTTCCTCGAAGTACATGTAAACCAATCCACCAGACCAAACATCAGTCATCACAGGTGAGAATATAGCCTCAACTTCAGTGAATGGTCTAGGTCTGTATGCATTACAACCAAACTCACTCATAAACAAAGGAATTGGGTAATCCTTGTGCTCCTCAGTACGCTCTTTGTATCCACTGCTAACATAACTGGAGTAGCCACACCATTCATAAATATTGACTCCATAAAAGTCAATAGCATTTTCAGGTATTGTATTACATAAAAAGTAGTCCATCAACTGCAATCTAACGTCTGGATCATCATTTGTGGAGTATCCAACGGGGACCAATCTTGGAATTTTTCCATCAGCAGTGGCCTTTCTCATGTATGTTTTGATGTCTCTTACCGAAGCCTTGACATAAGCCGAGGCCAAAGACGTCGCTTTGTCATTGGTTACTTCGTTTCCGGCAAAGAATCCTAGAGTGTTAGAATATTGAGCCATAACATCAATGACATCAATGTATCTTTGGAAAATTTCTGTGGTGAACTTTGGGTGTTCTCTAACAATGCTCTGTTCAGGTTCACTTAGGTCTGCAATGACATAGATGCCTTTTTTGGCAAGTTCTTGCATACAGTAGTCGTGACTCTTTGTTGTGTCTATTTGATAAACTCTGATGACATTGACACCCAATTTTTTGAGCAATGGAATGTCTCTGTCGCAGGTGACTTTGTCTGACAACGGATCAATGAACTTGGCTTCAGTTGGAGATAATTTAGATAGTTCTTCGGATGTCAAAGCAGGTTGATACGCAATTCCCTTCATGAAAAACTGCTCATTCGATTTTGAATCAAAAAACTTGTTTCCCAATATATCAATCACAGGTAAGATGTTGTTTCGTGTTGTGATTCCGTTTTGGGCGGCTGTTAAACATATAGAAAAGATTAAGTATAAGAAGTAATTGAATAAAAGCATCGTGGTTTGGTCAACAAAAATAAAATCGTCAGTGTCTTAATTTGTATTTTTTTATTTCAATATATTAATAAATTATTACTGGTCATTTCTGTTTATAATATACATTGAAGTCAAACAACATCACACTCTTGTTCAAATGATTAAACCTCATTTTTATATCGTACCGGAACGAAAATCAAACATATGTGCTTTTTTTTTCCAAAAAAAATAAAAAAATAAGCACAATCGTTCACAAAGGATGAGAAATGTACCACAAGAAAGGTGTACAACTACGTTACCACTACACTATCTGTAACGATTCACAGCCTTGTTGATACGTACTTACAAAAAGGACAATAAACATAATAATAATGGAAACATTAGATTCAAAACGATGCAGTCATCCAACCACACCGCAGTCTCTATATACTTTCATACATATAATTCTTTCTTATTTTTTTTTAACTTAATTTATTTTCATTCCACTTACTGAATAAATAAAACAAAACTTACTTCCGTATACCTATAATACATGTACAAGCTCTTTGCATCTATTTATGTACATATTCATGAATATGTATATTCTTATTGTATTTTTTTTTTAATGTTTTTTTATCGCAAAGATATCTATGGTTTCTTGGTTGACCAAGTCTTCAATGATGGAGTGTGAGATAGGTAGTGACCCTTCCAGGTTGATAACTTCTTACCAGTATCATTATTATTTTGATGTCTTGGTTGAACTAAGTTCTTGAAGGTACCTGTTAAGGAGGATCCGATGGTATCAGATACATGGGATGAGGCAACAGCTGGAGCAGCAATAACAATTACAAACAATATCAAAACAAAGGCATACAAGACACTGTACTTCTTGACCATTCTCTTTCTCAATCTGGATTGCTTCAGAGAGTAGATCGGAGCTCTGATTTGTCTAGATGGCTTCAACCAGAACAACATGATGGAGTGGAACTTGTCAATGAATGGCATCAGAACCAATGGCAGTTGACAGAACAACAACAAGTGACCTAGAATGAAATCAGCAGCAAACTCAGACATTTCAATGACCTTGGCAGTGAATTCTCTGGTAGGTTGGGTCCAGGCAGAACCACCCATACCAGATCCATACCATCTACCGGTCCAGAAGGCAGAGTTGGCGTGATCGTTCTTGAACTCTCTGGTCAACAACCAACTGGACATGGCGATAAAGATCAATCTTTGACAGAAGATACATGTGATTTGACCGATCAACATTCTTGGGAATGAGAAACCTTCCAAGACCCACATGACAATGAAGAAGACTAAAGCAACAATGACAGAGATACCGTGAGCAAAACCGGCCATAACTGGACCGGTCTTCTTACAGCACATGTGAAGCAATGGACCAGCACAACAGGATAGACCTAGAGTGAAGAACAAGACACCCATGTTGATCACAATTGGACCCAAGGTACAAATGATAACTCTAACAGCAGAATTCACAGTGACAGCATCTCTAACACCAGTTTGAGCATTAATGAAGGTAAATGCTACGAAACATCCAGCGGCGTAGATAGCACAAGGTACGAATTCAGCCATCAAAACATTGGACTTGTGGGCTCTTGGAACATCACCAACAGTCTTTTCAGATTCATCGCCAAGTAATTTCTTCTTGAAACCAGTGACTCTGGCTCTGCTCATTCTTACATAACCAATCCAGGAATTTCTGTGGAACTTACCGTTACCTCTGGACAACCATCTGATGAAGTCTCTGTAGTCAATGAAGTAATCTTGCTTAGAGAATTGATGAGGGTTGAAGATGAATGGAGAGAACATCAATGAGGACAAGGATGCCCAGAACCACAACAATGCAGGTTGCCAGTGAGCAACAGAACCGAAAAAAATCATCAACAATGTTCTGGAACCCATGTAGATAGCTGAACCAGCGAATCTGGAGTACAAGATGGAGAATGGAATTCTGGAAGTGGCGAAACCTCTACCAGTGGAGATATATCTAGCACCACCATAGGTCATGTCACTTAACAAAGCATTGGAGAAAATTTGACCAGAAAAGACTTCAAACATTGGGGATAAGGAACAGATGTGCTTGAAGAATCTTTGAGTAGCTTTCCACAAACCTCTTTCGATCAATTCTTGAATAACAATAGGAATGAAGGCAATGAAGAAAACAATGAAAATGGACAAAGTATATCTTCTGACCCAATCAATAGCAGGGGACAAGTTGTAACAACCCAAAGGATATAGAATATCAGTGATTGGCTTGTTTCTGTTGTACTCACAAATAATGGATTCGTGAGCCAATGAGTTCAAGTTAACCAAGGTCAAGGCGAACATTTGTAAAGACAATTGAATGAACAAGTTGTTCAAATGGAAACCAGGATGGGCATAGTAGAAAGACAAGAATCTGTCCAAAGGCAATTGAGTACCCAAGTAGTAGTATTCTCTGGATAACATTTGTTCACCCATACCAGCACCAATCTTGGTGGTGAAATTTAAAATGGTACCGAAACCTAAATCTCTACCTTTACCACATTGGTAGTATTCACAGTGTTTGATTCTACCACCTCTTAGCAATGCATTCATACCAGCGTAAATATCTTCGTTCAAGTGTAAACCCTTTTGAGCCTTGGAGATACCACCTCTGGTGGTCATGTAAATACTGTTGACAAAATCAGGGTGACCATAATGTAATTTACCACCAATTTGGGACAAGGTTCTTGCGAACAAAGTACCGAAGGTTTGTTCTTTACCGGCAGCAACATCACCCAAAATACCAGAGTTTTCAGAGAAAATGTATTCTCTGGCACCAACAATGGCAACAGGATGGTTAGTGGTTTGGTCTTCGTATCTCAATTCAGGAGCGTATGGGTTAACTTGTTCAACATTCAACTCTTCAAATTCAGCCAATACAGATCTAATCTTCAAACATTCTTCCAAGTAGTTGTCTTGATTGGCATCAATCAATTGTAAGTATTCACCTCTGGTGAAGATCAAGGCATGGTTTTGGTTATCAGACTTACCATCACCCAAAATAGGGTTACCGGAAAGTTGGACTCTGAACTTAGGTCTTCTTCTACCATTTGGTAACAATTCACAGTGGCCATCGATCAAGGAGGAGTAGATTCTTGGTTCTTCACCTTCGTTCAATGGAGGCTCTTCATCCAAGTAAGCGATTTGTAAATCAGGGTAGGCTCTCAACAAGAACTCAGCATTTTCCATTTCTTGAGGCTTGAACTTGGCCAATCTTTGCATGGAGACAACAAACTTGAACTTTCTTCTGGCCATCTTTTCTAATTCTCTTTCCAAGCCTTCAGCATTACCACCGAACATTTGGACAATTTCTGGGTTTTCAACTCTGTATAAAAGCTTGATGGCTCTGGCATAGTTCATGAACCCAGAAATGGTTCTGTATAAGGTTTGGGATCTCAAGGAGGCCCAGATTCTGGTTCTCAAGGTGTACTCAGGAGCAGCACTCTTGAAACCAATGCAGTAGAATGGCAAGTCATCGATTTGAGACTTTAAGGCATCGCCGTTGGCACCTGAAACAACAGAGCCATCAGGACCAGCAGAGGAGTTTTCTTCGTTTTCATCAAAGGCAGCAGTTTCCTCAGCCAAGATCTTGGTGTCCTTGACAAAGCAGTCCCATTCAACAGGGTGCAATTGCTTCAAGTATTCCAACAATGTGACTCTGGAGAATTGGTCATCCTCTCTGATGATTTCTCTTAATGAAAGCAAGATCTTTTCAGAGTAGTGAGGAGTCAAAACGGTAAAGGTAGGCATGTTGTCAACAGGAAGTGGTTCAGGGATAGGAGTGGCTAAAGATTGAGCAAAGAAGGTGATTCTTCTTTCAGCTTCAGAACCTTGAGGGAAGAATTCAGTGTCAAAGTTGTTGTCATCTTGAGAGACAAAGAAGGTTGGGGCTCTCAAGGTTCTTCTACCTTCAATTTCAGATGGAACTTGGTGGTACAATAACTTTTGAACATGGTCAATGGCCAATAGATGTTCTCTGTACATGGAGATAACAATGGCATTCCAGATTTGAGAAATCAAAACCTTAGGCTTGTACTTGATTTCCATATCGTTAGTGGCCAAGATCTTGGAGTAGATTCTCTTTGGTAATCTTGAGAAGATGTTTCTCCAAGGAGTCAAGATGGAAATACCCATGTAGAAGGACTTACCAATGGAGAAGATGGTGTTAGCTAAGACATACCACATGAAGGTATCCAAGAAGAACAAAATGAAATCAGTGGCAATCATCAAACCCAAGACAATCTTAGGTTGAATTACACACAACTTGGCCTTCCACCAGTAATCACCAGTACATCTCATGGTGGTTGTTGATAAGATTCTGATAGGATCCTTTAGGGACAAAATCAAGAAGAAGTATGATTCAGAGAACTTAGCACCAAAGACAGTGACCCAAACCAAGTAGGACATCCACATGTCAATACCCTTCAATGAGGCAAATGAGGCAGTGAAGGTTTGGGAAGCAACATACTTTCTTGAGGACTTCTTCATGTAGGAGGTGAACAACCCACCAAGAGGCATGACAGCAAAGAAGATAACAGAGACCAATGAGACAAAGAAGAAAATGATGGAGATGGCATGGGCCAACTTGGATTCATAAGTTCTTCCAGCATAAACAAAGACAAAGATAACAGGGGCCAAGTTCAAGGCCAGAACACCCAATAGGAACCACAATCTTCTACCCAAGTGTTGAGCACCGGCCCATTTTCTAGGAACAAATTGTCTTTCACAAAGAGTGGCAACGATTTGGATAACACAACCCAAGGTACCACCCAATGAGGCAGCAGCCCAGGATGATGAGGCCAGTGGCTTGTTGTTAACCAATTGTTGATAGTTCTTGGTGTAGAAGGTTGGAGAAACATAGGCTATGTACATCCAGTAGATACAGGCGTGGATAATCCAGATTCTGTTGAAATTGGTGATCAAGTGTAACCAGGTTCTGGTTTCCTTGTAAGTCTTGAAGAAGACAAACTCCCAGGTGACATCACCCAATCTTAGATATCTTTCCTCACTAGGCAAGTCAGTGATTCTTGTACCGTCATCAAGAACGATCTTGGCCAAGCCTTCAGGGTACCAGAAGAGTTGGTTGACATCATCGTAACCAATGATCTTGTTGTGGTCAACTTCTCTCTTAATGAACTTACCATCAACAACTTCATAGACTTGAGATCTTAGGAACTTGTAGATAGGTGTGATGATTCTGTTCAAGTAGTCACCCTCAGGCATAGGCTTGGTGGATTGTTGGCACAGAGGAGAGTCCAAGTAGTCAAGACAACACTTGAAGATGAAACACAAACATTCAGGAGAGAATCTGACTTGATTGGCTTCACCCCAACACAATAGGTATAGGGCAATGTGTCTGACCTTTTCGGCTGGAGACAGGATGTTCATCTTGGCCTTCCATCTGAAGTCAGCAGCATCCAATGAGTTGTCACCTTCAAGTTGGTTTAGGGCTTGTTCTGGGTTGTAGTCCTCACCTTGTTCCTTCATATCCTTTTCTAGTTGTTTTCTTTGTTTCTTTTTCAACTTTCTGGCCTTTCTGGACATTTTACCTAGGTTCATGTTTCTGAAACCAACTTCGTCATCCAAGTCTAGTTGGGCAGCAAAGTACCACTTCTTGAAGTTTGCAGAGTCACCACCAATGTAGTCGGCGTGCAAGGACAAAAGAGCTTGTTCAGGAGACATTCTGGAGGCTCTGGAGTCCAAAAGAGTCATGARGTAGTCAAATTGATTTCTCATGGAGTCTCTTTGGAAACCAAATCTGTTTGTTAGGTCAATGAAGATGTCTTCGATTTCCTCAATGGAAATAGGGGATTGCGGATCAGCGGTCCAGGCTGGGTAAGGGTCGTTTGGCAAGGCAGCAGCTAGAGCCATGGAAGCATCCCAGCCGTTTGGACCAGTGGCAAAGGAGTCGCTCGGTTGTTCTTGCTGGTAAAAGTCACCGTTAGGGTTTGGCATACCATTTTGGCCGTATGAGAAGTCAGAGAAGTTCTCGGTGCTGTTTGGGTTCATAGGTGGCTCGTAGTAGTTGTTGTTGCCAGTAGGGTCCTGTTGGTAGTAGTAGAACTGACCTTGTTCGTCGTAGTACCCTATAGGATTGCCAAACTCGTCAAACTCCTGCTGATACTGCTGAGAGTTTGGGTCATACTGTTGGCCATCCTGACCGTACATTTCAGGATATTCTTCACCGTTTTGATAAGACATTATAGTGATTGTATACTAAAAATAAAAAAAAATTGAAGAAAATGTGAATATGATCTTATGGATTTATTTTTACTTTATTCAATGGTTATATTTATATTTTGATAGCGATGTGTAGTGATATTAATAATAACCCCCTTGGCAAGGACTTAGAGTGATGAATAATGTGATAGTATAAAACAGGTGAATGTATTTATTGGTTTTTGACTCAATATAAAGCAAATGAGAAAGAATTATCTAATGTACATTATGAACTAATCTACAAAAGTGCTAATTATAGAGAGATCAAAAATAAATCAATAAATCATACCCAGTTGTTGTTTTAGTATTGCACAAGTGTTGCGAAGGACAATTACAGTGGTTCGAGCAGGAAAAAAAAAATTTTTTTACATGATTTCTTGGTTTCTTCGGGGGAAGCTTTCTGGTAGGATTTTCTGCTTCACACAATCGTTTCAGCGCAGAAAGTAAATGTGTGTGTTTCTTTTTTTTTTTCCGTATTTTATTTTTAGAATTCTTTTTGGGCCAAAACGCGGCAAAATAGAACACTCCATAAAACAGTCTAGAACATTAACACGTTACAAATATATTTCCCGTTACGGCAATCGCGGCTAAACTTATTTTGGGACAAGTCTGGGAAAAAAAATTACGTCACATGACGTCACATGACCACACAGCACTCACCCTTGGGTTTTTTTCATTTTTTTTCTTTTTTTCTTTTGCTTCACACATTTGTTTTGCTTTTTTCTTCCGATTGTTTGTTTATTATTTTTATTTTTTTGAAAACTCTAGACTACTAGCAGGTTTAAACACTTATTGTTTTATTGAAATATAGGAATACAAGTAAAATAATAATAAAAAAAAGACAAAATCCAATAACTATAACTATTAATATGGGTGCTAATTTAGCTGGATGCTCCAGATTCACTAAAATCATCATCACCTGGTTACTTATCTTGGGTAACCTGCTATTACTGTTCCTACTGATCTTCACCGGTACCACCGACCACTTCCCTATTGACAAGATCTACCTTTTACAGGCCAATACATCAAACATCACATCTGCCACCCATGACGTTACCAGATGGACCTTCTGGGGTATCTGTGGTGTGAACAATGGTGACAATGTCTGCTCGAAGAACAACAACTACAACCTGTCTCCTGCCTACCCATTGTCTCCTGTTGACAACTTTGACACAACCACAAACATCCCATCAGACTTCAAGGACAACAGAAACACCTACTACTACCTGTCCAGATTCAACTTTGCCTTTGTTTTGTTGGGTTTGATTTTCCAGTTTGTTGCTGGTGTCATTTACTTCTTCTCATGGACCCATGCCTTTGTCACCAAGCTTGCCTGGTTTTTCCAGATCTTTGCCACTTTGTTCAGTTGTGGTGCTGCTGGGGTTGTTACTCCACTGGTTGTTCTTGCTAAGAGAGCCTTCAACAAGACTCCACAAGTTGCTGGTTCAGGAAAGGCCAAGATCAATGTTGACTACCTAGCCATCATGTGGGCCTCCGCAACCTGCTCCATCCTGCTGTTCTTCATCATGGGTGGTAACTTCATCATGAGCAGCTTGGAAGCCCACAAAAAAAGAGTTGAGTTTGAAAAGCTGCAAAACGATGCCCAGAAGTACAACGAGTTCATTAACAACGGCTCAGCCCCGGTCTTTGACAACCAACAGGACCTTGAGTACACAGCACCTGCCTTGGAGGGTGGTTACTTGAATGACCAAACTGAAGCCAAGGAATTCGTTGACTCAGACGAGGACATCAAGACTGAAGTCGCTGACAAAAACCAAGTCTCCAGAAATAACACCGTCATCTCCTCCAGAAAGTCTCTAGACAACTCCATCAAAAACAGCGGTTCCAAGTATGGTATCAAGTTTTTCTCCGTTAGAGACCAAAAGTCCAGAAACGATTTGAAAGAGGAAGACGAAAGTGAGTATTAATGATTGTGTTTGAAAGAAAATAATTAAAAACGTTAATATTCTACATTAAAGAAAAAAAAATCTAAAGTTGCTCTTTTTTTTGCTCTTCCACCCCCTTGTATACTAAAATACAAAAAACCTATATACCTAATAATAATAATAACTTTTGTTCTGAATTTTTCTTTTAAAAGCCATCACAGTTTGGATTCATGATTGGATATCTCCTCTAAACAGGTCTGTACAAACTCCTCAATGGCCACGTTTCTGTATAYACCAKTCTGTCTGAAACACGACAGGTACCTAGCAATGACCTGTTCGAGGTCTTTTCTGTTCTTGATTGTGTCCTCTTGTATGGAATTGTGGTCGAGCAGTAAAAGCTGGTAAATCTTATGGAGATGATACTTGACTGTGTTGTATTTCAGAAGACTTTGGATCTTTTCGTTCTGCATGAGGTACTGGAACTCGTTACTTTCTTTGTCATCTTCAACAACAGCATCTGGCTTGTTCTCCTCGGCTATCACGTAATGCTCTCCCTTTTCGTTGTGCTGCTTGTAACAGTCCATGCTGCATATCTTGAAGGCTTTATTTTTACACTTGGAGCATTTGTACTTGAATGGTTCCTTGAGACACACGTCACAAAGATTGCTTGGTTGTTCTTTCTTTAAAAAGTTGTTATTTCTGAATGACTTTCCATTCTGATTTCTATTGTGATATGACATTATGTCTTTTATATGAGATGTGGTTGCTTGGGTGATGATCAGTTTCGTGATGATCAAAATGGAGGTTTTTATTGCTTTTTTTTTTTTTTGACCGAGTATGTGGTAAATTTCGGTGTACTGTTTATGCCAAGTCACGTGAAACACTTGCCAATCTTTACAATTTGAAAAAACATAGTCAATAACTGTTAATTTAATATTTTGCTAATTGAATTACTTACAAACTACTACTAAGGACAAGTCAAATAACCAAAGCAAATGCAGTATTTAACTTGTAAAAAATTATACATAGTGATTTCTTTGGGGGGAGAACCACCCACAGTTGTGTTCTCACGCAATAATCTTCACAAACCCCACGTGTACTCCAATCAATACTAGCCCTTTTTTTCCCACTAAAAAAATTCAGACTTCTTGGCTGTTAAAAAAAAAAATATATATACTCTTGAAGGGGCAGGATTATACAACCATACTACCACTGTTATCTTAGTCACTTATAGTTAGGGTCCAAAAACCAGATTAAAATGCTATTCAGTGTAAAACTAGCAAGCGGTGTCTACCCTCCGTGGAAGGATCACTACATCAACTATGACTTGCTAAAGGATGCCTTAAAGGAAGAAGAAACAAAGAAGCAAATCAAAGATAAAGCTTCAAACACAAAGAACAAGTTCCAGTGGACAGACAAAGACGAAAAGAACTTTGTTTCCCTACTGGATGAGGAATTGGAAAAGGTGTACAGCTTCCAGGTTGAAACCTACAACAGTGTTTTGGAAACCTTGGACAGTTTGGAAGAAAAGGAAATCATTGGTGACAATGAGCAAACCGAGGAGAACAAGCTACACATCGCTGACTTTGAGAAGATCCTTGAGGACTGCCTAACCAAGGCTCAAGAACTTGACAACTTCTCAAGATTGAATTACACTGGGTTCATCAAGATTGTCAAGAAACACGACAAGTTACATAAGAACTACCCTTCAGTCAAGGCCTTGTTGAATGTCAGATTAAAAGAGTTACCATTCCACAGTGAAGAATACTCCCCGTTGTTATACAAGATCTCTTTCTTGTACAATCTTTTCAGAGACAACAATGGACAAAACTTGATCACTCCAAGTTTGAGGTCATCATTCAAGGATGTTGTTTCCAGAAGCGAGTCCTTGTCAAAGAGTGCCAAGTTGAACACCATCTTCTCCTTGGAGGAATCACACTATGACATCTTCAAATTCTGGATCCATCCAGATAACTTGATGGAAGTCAAGACAAGAATCTTGAGACACTTGCCTGTCTTGGTGTATGCTTTCAACCCAAGTTCTGAGGATGAGGACAAGAACTTTGTCAACCAAGTTCCTACTTCCTTGAACGACATCGCCTTGGTCAATGAAGACGGTAACCAGTTGGAAACAGTTAATTCATCCTCATCCTCAAGTAAAAGTGACGAAAGTGATGTTGAAATTATGGCTGCGATGAACTCCAAGATAGGCTCAAAGCTGAAGGAGGTCATTGCCCACGGTGAATCCAACAAGGAATACTTCGATCCTGTTATCACCTGTTTATATTTTGATAATGAGGAGTTGGAAATGTACAACAACAAGCTTTTGAAAACTGATGATTACTCATCAGTTAGATTAAGATGGATGGGCAGACTGATCAACAAGCCTGAGGTTGTTTTGGAAAAAAAGCAGTTCATCAACTCAACAGCAGTTGCACAAAAGTCAGAGAGTTTGTCCTCAAACAATGGATTGACATCCTCAAACAGAAAAGATGACTATGTCTATACAAAGTTGAGCATAAAGCCAAAGTTCATCACCAGCTTCATCCATGGACAAAAGGACTATGAGGAAAAGCTGATGGCAAAGCTCCAAAAGGCCAACAACGATTCTAGATTGTTGGAGAAGACAAAGGAAATTTGTGAGAACCTTCAAGAGTCCATCGTTGAGAACAATTTGGCTCCAGTTTTGAGAACCATGTTCATAAGAACAGCCTTCCAGATCCCAGATGACGACAGAATCAGAATCACCATTGACTCTGATATTCTGTTCATCAGAGAGGACTCCTTTGACCATGATAGACCGATAAGAGACCCAAGCAACTGGCACAACCACATTTTGGACTCATCATCCTCAAACCCACTGAAGTTCCTGAGACAGGGTGAGTTCAACAAGTTCCCCTATGCATTGATGGAGATCAAGGTGAAGAGACCATCGAACTCCAACGGTAACAAGTTCTCTTCCCCTGCCCTGTACACCGCAAAGCACTCCAAGTGGTTGTCTGACTTGACGAACAGTCACTTGGTGAAGGAGGTGCCAAACTTTTCGAAGTTCATCCAGGGTATGGCTGTGTTCCACTCCGTTGATGACGAAAAGGTTGATGCCCTGCCATACTGGTTTTTGGACATTGAAAATGGGATCAAGATAGACCCACAGCAGGCCTATGAGGAGGAACAGAGAAAGTTGAAGAAGCAGCTGGAAACAGAGAGAAGACAATCAAGAATCAAGAGGCTGTCCATAGCTGGCTTTGAAGGTGCTGTCAAGGATGGTGACCAAAGCAAGGAGAATCTATTGGCAACCTTGAAGCAAAACATCGAGTTACAGCAAAATAACACCCCACAGGAAGCTGAGGATGACGAGTCTGAGGACGAATTCGATGTTGAGCAGTTCATCAAGGATGGAAAGAAGAAGGAAGTCAACATGCTGCAGATCCTGACCAACTCAAAGCTCTCCGCAGTTGACTCTGAGGACGAGGAAATTGAACTTCCACCTGGTGTGGAAAAGCCTACTGAGTACCTGAAGAACGCCGGTCCAGTGAAGGTTGAGGCGAAGGTGTGGCTGGCCAATGAAAGAACATTCAACAGATGGATGCATGTGTGTGTTTTGATGTCGTTGCTGACATTCACGATCTACAACTCCGCCAAGCAGGCCAACTTCCCAAGACTGGCCGAGATCCTGGCCTATGTGTACTTTGCATTGACCGTGGGGTCCATTGGGTGGGCATACAGGGTTTACTTCCACAGAATGAAGGTGATCAACGAAAGATCCGCTGACCACCTGGACGCGCCTCTTGGTCCTGTGATACTGTCCTTCTGTGTTGGTTTGACCATGGTGTTCAACTTCATTGCCACTTTCAAGGCTGCCTCCAAGCTGGGATCCTCCCCACCTGGGAACAGCACAGTTTTCAGTGTCAACAGCTACATGGGACACCCAAGACTGGTTGGTGTGGAGTTGCCTAGCCACCTGCAGGGCATCCAAGACTACATCTATGAGTTCGTTAACAAGTTCTAAGGCATAGGTATCCCGTTAATTCCGAACAGTATATATACACCTTCTCGGCAGAGAGCAACATTTTAACCCCCACACGCGTGGATCAGGATATTCACAAATAATGGAAGCGGTATGTTTTTTTTCCCTCACCAGTTGGGATTTCATTAGAAATGGGAAAAAAAGAAAAGATCAAACATGGCATTTTGTCCACACAACGACACAGTTTTTTTTTTTCAGAAATAAATACAGAAGTTTCACATATTTTGTATACAGTATTGGTTTAAGGTATTATTATATGGATATGTACAATAAAAAACATATGTGTACTGCACCAGACATCAATAGCACCAAGTGTTGTAACACTCACCATATATTATTCTGACAATAAAACAGTTATTAGCAAAAAATGTCCTGCCAGCCTGATTACATTTCAAGATACGAACTTGAAACCATGAAAATACAGATGTTCCCTGCCAGACTGAACTCAAGGGTGTTCTTTGGGCCTCTGAACTCGATAACAAACTTGAGCTTCCTTACTGAAAACAACATCAAGCACATTGTTACGGTTAATATTCCAACAACCCTGTGCATGAAGTACTGTGAGAAGATACCGATGAACATTGATGAATACACTCTGCTCACTCTGGACTCCAACTTGCCCGGGTCCGTGAATGGCATGGATGACGCCTTGGTGAGATTCAACCAGGTTTTCTCAAACAACATCAAGAACTTTGTCAAAAGCCAGCTTCCTGACTCAATGAACCTGCTGTACTCAACCTCGTCCTTGAACTACCTCGCCAGCAACATCATCACCTGCGAGGGGTACGAGAAGCTTGTTGTTTTCAATGACTTCTTGGCTCTGGTCCAGAACTCCTCTGATTTATACGGAAATGCATTGATTGTGTCGAGCAACGGGAACGATGATTCCCTGGTGGCCCTGCTGAGCTCGGCTGTGCTGAAGGACAACATAAACCTGCAGCTGAACTCAGTCATCCAGCACTTGCAGATGCTGAGACCATCCATGAAGGCAGCCAACTACAACAAAATCCAGTACAGCCAGGGATTCATCCAGTACTGCGAGCTCATAAAGAGCAAGTGCTGGAAGGAGCTGATGAAGAAGGAACAGATCAACAGAGAAAGAAAGGCATTGCTGGCAAACAGAAACTCATCATACAAAAGAGAGGAACCAAACTACATAGAGGCATCCAATAATCAGTACTACAACGAGGTAGGGGATGACAGGAGCTTCAGTGAAAACAAAATGATGACTCCGACATGTGACCTGGACCACATGAAACAGGAGTTTCCCGACAGAGTGTTCAAGAAGTTGAGATACTCGCAGGAGTAGTGTTTTTTTGGACAGTTAGGTAGATATATATAGGCGATTCAATTAGTTTCTTCATTCAGTGGAGTTAGATGGAGTTTATGGCTTCTTCGTTTTTTTGGGCGAAATGCCATTTTTCTAAGTGGAAATAAAAACACGGGTTTAACAGCACTGTGAAAAAAAAGCAATAACAGTGTGATAAACTATATATAAAGACACCAAGGGAGGTGATTGCAACCATAAGTCAAGCCAGCACAACACCAGAAACATTGTATTAGCATTTGCTGTTTGTATTTCATTCTTTTGGTTTTTTCTTGTGTTAAAATGATGTATGTTAAACTCATGGCTAGAGTCCCAATCAGATTCTACTCCAGCAGATTGAAGGATAAACAGATCCACAACTTCATATCAATAAGAAAGCTTGATCCAAACTATCAAAAACTTGAATCCCAGTGCAACTGTTACTTTGAGAACTTGAAGCTAGCTGATCCTATAACTCCAATCACGAACATAACGAATGGTTCCAGCACTCCGCCTAGATCAACAATACCTATTTATAAAAGACATGTCCTGCTGATAGATGAAACCAGCAATGGTAAACAGGCACACATGAGGTGGAAATCAAAGGTTGAGGACAATGACGGAGTGTACCCGTACGGGATCTTGAAGAAAATCAAGGAAAAAAACGTGGAGTTAATGAAGGAAGGCAACCAGGAATGCCTGCCTATACTAACAACTGTTGTGGAGTTGCTCAACGTCCAGGTGGATAAGAAAACAGAAGATAGCAACAAGAATACGTACAAGCTTTTGTGTTTGCCTGAATGGAAGGTCTTGAAGTTTGACGAAAGCTCCATTGACGAAGTTTGCGAATTGGTCAACAAGCCTGACTTGAATGACACCTCTGTTGAGTTGTTGCCCCTTGATACGAATGAGTTGCTGCTGGTATGTGGGCACAATCAGCGTGATGCCAGGTGTGGTGTTATGGCCAAGGAACTTGCCACCAAGATCGAATCCAAGCATCCACTTGGACTGGTGTCACACATAGGAGGACACAAGTTTGCTGGGAACGTCATCATGTACAAGCAAGTAGAGGATATGACACACAGCTACTGGTTCAGACACATGAACCCCCTGGTTGTTGACTGTGTCCTGGAGGAAGCCAGAAGGGGCAATCTGGTGTCAGAGTTCTACAGAGGATCGATATCATTCAAGTAAGACCTGTATATAGTTGTAGTTAAAGCACGTTGGTGAAGTTAATCGGGTGAATGAAAAAAAACCCACACGTTATAAAAATCATTAATAAAGCTGATATTGATTCTTCATTTGGGAGAAAAAAACGCACACACGCTTGTATCAAGAAAAGCAAGAGAAAATTTTTTTTATATATTAATCTATCTCTAAACAACACTGTATAACTCAGCTGTAAAGATAATACTGAAAGGAACCAATACAATAACAAAACATGTTTGATCCAGTTCACGACAGCATCGAAGCTAATGGCAAACAACAAAGAACTGAGGAATCCACAACTGACAGTTCACCAGAGACAAACAACACGCCTACACCTGCTCAAGAGGATGACACGAAGCTCAATGATGAAGAAACACAACCATTGGACTCCAACTACTTAAGATCATACTTCAATGACAACCTGGAGCAAATCTTCAAGTTCCAGGACTCACAGATACTACCAAGATCCATGCTTCATTACTCCCTGTTTAGAAAGCTCCTGCTGGTGAAGACACCCATTTTCCCCAATGTGCTAGAGCTGTTCCAGATGGAGTATGTGGAAAAGAAGAAGAAGGCCTATGAAACTGTAAGACACAACTACTCATACGAACCAGCTATTGGGGAAACCGTGGTGCAGCAGGACCTGAGATACTTCTTGAAGACCGAACACATAGGGTACATGACGTTTTTGATATACACGCTGGTATCGTCCAAGTCCGTGACCAAAACGTGCAAGGACAGGCTGATATCTGATCCGTACTACTCATTTGCACTGCTGTTCCAGCTGTACCTGTACAACTTCAACATTCTGAACAAGTTCTCGACATTCTCATACAACATCCTTGCTGGGTCGTCCCACAAGAAGTTCTTCCCTGTTATTGACATAGATGTTGACTTGGACAAGGACTTGAACTATCCGCACCGAAGCTTGAATTTCCAGTTCAAGCCGGAGTTTGCGGAGATGAATGATCTTGATCCACGAAAGGACAGGAACAATGCTGACAAGAAGATCATCATTGAGTGGAACAAGGCCGCCGAGATGATAGCGGGTGTGGCCTTTGGAAATGCAAAGACACACGAGGAAAGACTGCAGGAGCATCCACAGGTGAACAAGCTCAATGGGTTCCAGGTCTTTGAGGCCCTGAATGACTGGTGTAAGTCAAATGGAGAGAAGGACCCACACAAGCTGAGTATTTTGATTTATGACTTTATTAACTTGTTGAACAAGCTGGGGGTCAGAATGAAAAGAGAGAACCAAATAGTTGCCCTGATCCTGTGGATGACCGCCATCATCTCCTACAGCCAGGAACACGACCATGAGTTCCAGGAGAGCATTTTGATGATGATTTTCAATGACCCGTCCTTCCAGAATTTTGACTACATGGACTACAATGTGCCGTACACAGAAACAGAAATAAACGTTCTCCAAGCTGAGTGTGATGCAAGAACAGCATCAAAGCCATCGAAGGCCATCAACAAAAGATCACCAACGATCTTGTACTTTGATGAGGACTACAACATCCAGATCAAGCACCTGAAGGACCCCTCCTCGAAGGTCAGGGCTCCAAAGCCGAAAGTGGAGGTTGACAACTCAGTGGATGAAATTGAAACCAGTATGGTCAGCGAGGCCAATGATCTCCCAAACGCCGAGCTGGACGAGCTTGACCTTGAGGGAAGCATAMTGAGACCGGAGATGTTCCATGATGCGAAGCACATGTTCAACGACCGGAGCACGAAGTCAAAGAACAACTACATCAAGCAGCTGGACTTTGAAAGCGAACACAAGCTGGGCGACCTGTACAAGGACCAGACCATCGACCAGCTTGTGCATGACCTGGACCAAAGCCACCGCATAGCCKCGCTTYTGAGAAAGGACAGCCARAAYTACRTCAARCTGTTTGACAAGTATGACTTCAACTACGTCAGTGTCACAAGCGGGAAGTTTGGAGAAAGAGTCAAGAAAAACCCGAAGTACAACGACAGCCTGGTGGGCTTYCAGACAGACATGGTGAAATTGTTCAGAATGAGTAAAAAAATGATCATCAAAAAGGCGTACAAGCACAATGGAGGTGCCTCCACCTGATTTATATATCAAGATAAGTTGAGTAATTGCGCCACGAAKATGGTGACCCCCTTATGTATGCCCTTTTCACAAACCGTRTCCTTCAAAAACTGGGATTCCTCCTCGGATGTGGTCAGCTTGTTCTGCACCAGCTTTCCGCCCCTCGACAGGAGAATGTCCCACTTGAGCAGCTGTTTGCCCTCATACRYAACGGTCCCCTCGATGAAGTCCATGACSAGGCCTGAGTCCAGTGTGAAKATATGGTTGAAGATCTCGTACCTGAGSGCATAGTATGTCTGTAACTTTAAAAATAAAATGTTTATGTCGTATGYGTTGTTCAGGTCMACATCCTCGAGYCCCRTGGACGACGCAACCACATCCTCAAGGTCAAACGGAGTCTCAAACAGAATCAGATCATAAGTCTGCTCRTCACTGAAGTCGACTTGCTCAGTMACGAAGCTGTCCACGAGCACATCRAGTTTCAGAATGTTCTTCAAACTSGARATRAAGTCGTGKATCGTGTCCTCGCTCCGGTCGCTGATCTTGCGTGTTTGCAGTTCAAGGTCCYTCTGCARYTGYTCAACCTCTGTGGTTAGTGACTGCTCCTCAAGGATCCTTTCTCTGAGGAGTTTTCTCTTGTGTRARATRGGATCGCTRTCTTCAGGCAAAAAGGACGTTCCGCTGCTATCAGAGCTAGAATTCATTTCTTTATATATATAACTATGTTGTTGATTGGGTATTTTGGATTAAAATGGGGACTGTTTATTTTTCGTGATTTGCTGTGATGAACATTTTTTTTTTTTGGTAGCATCGCCGGAGACACCTTTTTGATAACTGTGTAGCGGTCAAATTGTGATTTCTTTTTGTTTAAAAAAATTTAAGGGGGGCATTATAATTTAATATATAAAACTATACGTTTATAGGTGCTGCCTGTGCATTTCATTTTCATTAGACTTATTCCTTGGCAAACTTGTTTTGGGCATCAGCCTTCAAGTCACCGGCTTCCTTGGAGCCCTTTTGGGTGAATTCACCCAACTTCTCCTTGGCCTCGTCTAAGTACTCAGAGGCAGTTTCAGAGAAGGACTTGCCGCTGGCGGACTTGTCTTGGCCCTTGCCCAAGTTGTCGGARACATTTTGGGCAACACCCTTCTCGGAGTCTGGGTGTAGGTATGCAGCGGCCTTGTCAGCGTAGTCRGTGATGGTTTCCTTGGCTTGTTCCAAGTAGGACTTTTGGGAGTCAGGCTTGACGGCTTCAGCAGCCTTGTCAGTGAAGTTTTTTCTACCAGCGTCGGACATTATTATTAGATTATTGAATATGATATAGTTTRRAGTTTAAAGTTTAAAGAAAGTTGTTAATTGGATTAATTATTTCTTTGGTGGTKTTTTAGAAWATATTTAYCTTTYTACWTAATMAWRAAYATWTAATTATTCAAAAATGATCTCAGAATCAKTCCCTTATATACAATTGCAAAATCAAAACTATACKTGAAGATAACTCAATTGCTAAACTGATTAAAATTAGGGGGTATACTCATCATTAATGATGGATGGGASAYACCTTTAAACGTCATTACGTTTATCAAAAACCTCCAGTGAGTACTTTCCCAAAGGGGTTTTTAGACACCAGGGTAGTTCTCAGTGCTTTCCATTTTTTAAGGGGAGGGCTATTGTTCCGCAGTGTGCTTTTCTTCCACAAAGGCGACGTTTCTTAAAAAAAATACGTGGATTATTTCCCACACTRTGCAAATGGCTCACTGTGCTCTTTTTTTTAGGTACAGGGGAGAGAATATTATTACTTGGAGTACTACGTGTTTATTTTTGAACAGTTACCATATAATGACATCAGTGCAAAGTGTATGGTAGTAGAAGAGGTTCAGTGTATGCCTTTGTAGTTGGTTATGAAAGGGATTGTTGTTGCTTTTKTCATTATTCTAGAAAAAAAGTACAAGACAAATGGCGTAGTTTTGGAGTTACACATCTTTGTAACTAATTTATTAATGATTTGTATGTWAAAGTCAGTGGCAGTGTTAAACGTSGGATAATTTCATATGTACTGGACACTACATCATACAATTATCATCTGTRAKTTAATGATTGGGTTTGAATGTGATGTTTACCCAAGGCTGTTTGAATCAAGCCTTATTTTGGAASASAAAAAAGTTAAAAAATTAAAGTAAAATTGGTAGCGACAARAAATTTGTTTAGTTTAGTGCACGTGACTTARTTRAATCACGTGYCCTASTTTTTTATRTGKGTCYTAACTCCGATGGATTWTTTGGAAATTTCTGGAAAAAAAAAATTTAAAGCAAGCGCACTACAAATCTAAGAAGCCTWCACACTCAACTACAATTTTCTTTTTCCGAATAAWATCATGAACTAWATCAATGACAAATTCAAAAGTTGATTTACAACTCTTCGTAAYTTRCYTWATTATCATYAAACAAATAAWCTYWATMAAKCACCGTTGAAAAAGAATTCACAATCAATATGAACAACTTGCTATTGAAAAGAAATTCTCTGCTATCAAGAAGACTCAACTCTTCAAGCAAAAGACATGTAATCAAGTCACACGTTCTTGGAGCATCATACACATCCAAGAAGCACTTTTCCCAAAGCAACAAACTACACTCAGCAGGACCTCTGGATCCGTACAAGGTCCTTGGTGTTGACAAGAACGCCAAGCTGGCCGACATCAAAAAGGTCTACTACAAGCTGGCCAAGAAGTACCATCCCGATGTGAACAAGGAGCCTACTGCCAAGGAGGAGTTCAAGAAGATCACTGAGGCCTGGGAGCTTTTGTCCGATGAGACCAAGAGACAGCAGTATGACCAGTTTGGACATGCGGGTGCCCAGGGGGGCTTCAACCCATTTGCACAGGGCTACCAGCAGGGCCACAACCCGTTCGGCCACATCAACCTGGATGATCTGTTTGGCGGTGCGTTTGGTGGCCGTGGTGGGTTCAACCCCTTCCAGCAGGGTGCGTACCAGARCACATACGGATCCATGGCCAAGGAGTTTTTCAAGGGTCAGCATGTCAGAACACAGTGCAAGCTGGCCTTCAAGGACGCYGTCTTTGGGATGCGTAAGGTGAAGATATCATACAATGCCCTTGAGTCTTGTAACACCTGTCATGGAGATGGGATGAAGCCCGGAAAGAAGGCATCTGCATGCAGAACCTGTGGTGGGTCCGGTATGATCTCCCATGTAAGATCAGGGTTCCAGATGGCCTCCACCTGTAACAGCTGTGGTGGATCGGGAAAGAAGGTGTACAAGGAAGATGCCTGTAACACCTGTCACGGAGAGGGCACACAGGTGACTCAGAAATCCATAGAGGTGGACATTCCTCCTGGCTGCCAATCAGGCACAACAATGAAGGTTCCGCGTGCTGGTTCCATTCCAGACATGCCATATGACTCCGAGACAATGGAGTTCGAAAAGGGGGACCTGTATGTGGACATAGTTGTTGAGAAGGACCCACAGTTCTCCATGGAGGGRAAGACMATCATCCAGGACTTRAACATCCCGCTAACAACAGCCGTGCTGGGTGGTACCATCGTYGTGCCTACCATTGATGGCAAGCARATCAAGATCAARATCCCWGCAGGCACRCAGGTCAACGACACAATCACCATYCCRAACCAGGGTGTTCCAAGATCATTCAACACACCAAACGCCAGGGGAGACATGAAGGTCAACTACAGAATCAAGCTGAACAAGCCRAACTCCGAGGCCGAGTATGTGCTCTTYGAGGCCCTGGCTGATGTCACTGGAGACAAGACAGCCAAGAGAGTGTACTCAAACGAGCTGACCAGTGACCTGAAGGATACCTTCAACCAGAATGTAGATTCAGCCAACCACGATGGAAACAAAAAGGTGCATCCATCAACTCTTTCCAAGATCGAGGGATTCTTATCCAAGGCCTTCAAGAAGCTAAAGGGTGATAACTGATCTWTTWAKGAAACATGACCAATGTGTTYAAGCGTGTAAATAAAAAAAAMTTATTATATAGAKAGMAAWARTAAWRTCARSATYARTGTTTGATAGACYATTSAWYTTCWAAGTGTTAACAWACTTCATTTAAATAATTTRAGAWAAWCYTTTGTKTTTTTTTTTKTTGWTTTAATTCKTGGTAAAGTTATTAGGTATTAATATATATATTAAAGAAGATATGGACATAACTCTGTGAGCTTGGGGTATTTTGCTTTCTTTGTTTATTTTCGATATTTACAGCTGGACTAACAACAAGAGATTAGAGCCATCTTTGGCAGTGTAATTCAGATCATTGAAGGCTAATCATCCGGATAGATCAACATGTGATAATGTATTCTTCTTAAATAACCTCAAAATGTATCKTATAATAGTGATAATTCTATTATTCCTTTCAACAATCTTCTTCATTGTTGTAATCTCCACAACGAAACCAAAGAAAGACAAGGATCATATTCTTTTACTAGTTGTTTTTTTTTTTTTGAATTCTGATCTTATAAGTCAAAAGCGTAGGAACTCTTTTGTCTCAACCACTTACCGTACTTGTAGAACAGGAACGGAACAGGAATCAAGGCAGCTGAGAAAAGACCCAACAACAAACCAGCCCAGTTGACACCCATTCCCTTTAGCATGTATCCAGCGAACAATGGGAAGGAGGCACCGAATCCGGATCTTAGGAAAGTGTTACCAGCAATGGCAGAGGCAGCCAACAACAAGTAGGCATCAATCAAGTAGTTGAAGGAGGTCAAGAAGATACCAATCAAACCGAAACCAATGAAGGCACCACCAATGGTAGGAACAATCCAAGGAACAGAGTTGTAGTTACCRGTCCACATCAACCAGAAGATACCAATGGTGAAGACAGGACCAGARACCATCATACCAATCAATCTTTCCTCAGGACATGGCTTACCGTTGTTCTTGGCAACAGCAGCAATGTATCTAGGTTCCAAAATGAAGATCATCATGGCGGAGAAGAAACTCATACCAACAATCAAACCAATGTATGGAAGCTCACCGTTTTTGTAGAAGTGCTTTTTGATTTCRAAGATGTAAGGGTAGGCCTCCAACATTAGGTACARGATACCGTAGACAAAGGTGTTGTAAACGGTCATCAACAACARGATAGGTTCCTTTCTCAACATTTTCAATGGTCTGGCAATKGTCTTKGTGAAGATGTCCTTGATGTCCAGGGAAAGCAGTTCATGGGCAGCGTAGATACCCCAGTTACCKGATTTTTCTCTCATGTATTGGGCCTTCTTACAAAGAACAATAGGATGGTGGGACTCGTCGTATAGGAAGCAGATGGCAAKGGTACATAGACCAGCGTAGATACCGGAGACGTATTGGACCCATCTCCAGGTGGTGTRTTGGACAATGTATGAGGAGTAGACAGGAGTTARAATAGGACCTAGGAAGACAGTCAGGGAGAAGATGGAGACAACCTTACCTCTGGAGTAGTTGTCAAACATGTCGGACATGGCAGCAGGAATGACAGCCAATGGRGCAGCACCAACACAACCRGCAAARAATCTACAGATCAAAATGGTTTGCAAGTTTTCACCAGTGGCAACAGCRAAYTGGAAAAGAGTGAACCCRAAKGAGGAGATGATCAACAAGTTTCTTCTTCCGTAAAGCTCGGACAATGGACCGTAAACAACAGGACCTAGTGCAAAACCAAAGACATAAAGGGTGATACCCAAAATACCAACAACCTCAATGACACCGTACTCGGCCATGATTTGCGGAACACAGGAGGCAAAGTTGGATGAACCCATGGTGACACCCAAACAGTTCAAACACAAGATARCAACAGTCATCAGCTTTTTCTTGAAGGACCACTTGTATGGGTGCTCGAATTGGGGGAAGTTGACGGCATCCTCGTCGGAGAAGGTRACTTCATACGGAGTTCTGTCCTCAAACAAAACAGGAGGATAGTCTCTGTCCCCACCCATCTGCGGCAAGTCCTTGTATGGGTCTGATTGGGGGTTCAATTTCTCATCAAGATCCTCACCGGTAAGGATTCTGGACAGAGTCTTGTTGGAGCCCGGTCTGGATTCTGTCTTGACAAGGTCGTTGTTGTCCATGAACTCGTTTTGGTCTCTTTTGTAGCTTGAGGTGGCAATGGAGGCGTTGTCGTTTTGTAATTGTTTTCTGGCATTTTCAGTTTGGAACTCTTCAATAAGTTCAGAGTTTTCAGCTGAAAGCTCGTTGTTTGAGTAAGCCTTTTCCAAGGAGTTTCTATCAACAGGAACGTTGTTTGCAGACATGTTGCTAGTATCAGGTTAAAACACAATAAAATAATGAWTACARGATAATGCGATGATTATTTTGGAAAAAAAGGGGGAGCTTTTATAATTTTATTTGTTAATCTTGGTTTSTTRYTTGAAACCTKTSATRTAAAAGGAMAGATTGTGATGACWGAAAGTAATAGTTGTTTATAAAGTTTGACAAAAAAAATAATCAGWCCCYTTGWTGCTATATATARGTGATGTTTACCTAATGTTGYAAGATTATACACAGGTGCAATTACTAGTAAAAAAAAAAAAAGAAATGTTCGTGAACTCTTCGTAATTTAGGGAACGAAAACCCGTTTCAGGAAAAATTTGTAGGCAAAAAAAATAGCGCAAGCCAGTGGAAAGTGCCGTTCTGAGATGAGTAATGGGTTTAGGTAATTGCACGTATTTTTTTTTTCCATGGAAAAAAAGCACACACGCTGGGAGTTGCTGCTGGTATGACACTTTCAGCAAAGAATGTTTGTATACGACATTCCTATACTCTGTGATTTAATCTTAGCGATGTGGTATTAATACAGTTTCGGACTTATGAGTTGAATGTATTGGTGAACACCTTCAGCTGTTCAGTGTACAGAAGTTGTAACTCCGCATCTATGGCTATCAGGGTTGAGTGAGGATGCTAGTTAAAAAAATTCGAGGGAAAAAAAAAAGATCCAAAATTCAAATTCGAGGATTTGACAAATCTCAAAATACACGTGACTTATGTGCTACACGATCAAAAAAATCGGCGGATGATAATTTTTTGATAAAAAATAATCAAAAATACAAACCACTACTTTCAAATGCTTTTCAGACAAAATAAACGTAGTTACACATATATATATCATAACTGGAAATTAAATTTTGATTCAAGATAAATCTTATCATATAAGTATATAATATTAAAAATTTGTTTGAAATACTAACATATCCTGTTGAAAAATCTTAATTTTTTAACAAAAATTTACCGT